>OZ020546.1:12438978-12701360 GCA_963971435.1 Lasius platythorax
GCGTTTAAAGTCTCGTGTGAGTTTTAAAGATCCACGTTATTCAAGCGAAAAGTGACATTTGCGTAATAGTGATAGTGATTAATATTGCTGGATTATTAAAAAATGGATAAGGAGTAGAGGTACGTGCAGGCTTTTGATAAGGTATGGGAAGAGATGTTTTTCGCATCTATTTCTAATAAAATCACCTGTCTTCTGTGTGGTTATCAACCCTCTCTTATTAAAAAGTATATCCTTCATAGACATTACAAAAGTAAACATTCAAATGAGTATTCGAAATATGTGGACGAGGAGAAAATTAGTTTAATTAAGGGATTAAAATTAATTTATCAAGAAGGTCGTAGTTCGAATTCTGATATCGATAATACTACACCTTCGGTAAAAGCTCTTACAGCATCGTATGCGATTTCAAATCTTATCGCGAAAAATTCCAAGTCGTTTTGTGAAGGAAAATTTGTAAAGGAATGCCTCATCGCAGCAGTAGAGTCGTTTGGAAATTCGTTGACTCTTGAAGAAGCTGCTAGCATTCCTTTAAGTGACAAAACAGTAAAATCCCGAATAAATGATATTGCTTCTTCTTTAGAAAATAAATTAAAATCTTTATTAGAATCTTGTTCTTTTTTTTCATTATGTCTCGATGAGAGCACCGATAATCGGCATGTGAGTCAATTGAGTATTTTTGCTCGAATCGTGCAAAACGATTTTTCATATGTCGAGGAGCTCTTAGATTTTGTCCCACTACATAATACAACAACGGGTATTGATATCTTCGAAGCTGTTAATCAAACTCTTAAAAAATTTAACATCGATTTTTCAAAATGCTCAGCTATCGTAACTGATGGCGCAAGAGCAATGTTAGGTTCGAAAAATGGATTCTTCGGTCAATTAAAGCAGCGAGATTTGAAGATCCCTGTAATTCATTGTATTATTCATCAAGAAGCGTTATGTGGGAAAGTTGTAAAACTATGCACTGCAATGCAAACCGTAACCAAAATTATTAATACAATTAAAGGCGGTCACAAATTCCTTTCTCATCGAAAGTTTCTACTCTTTCTCGAGGAGCATAACGCAACTTATACAGATGTGCCTCTGTATTGTGAAGTTCGGTGGCTCAGTGCAGGAGAATGTTTGGAAAAGTTTTTTGCAATAAGAAAAGAGATCTTCCTTTTCTTGCAAGAGAAATGTTCTGCAAAATTTGACGAATTTAAATTTTTTTCGAAGATTTAGACTCGCTTTGCGAGCTTGCTCTAATAACTGACATGACAAACCATTTAAATACTTTAAATTTAAAGCTGCAAAAGTCCAATCAAACTATTTCGCAATTAGTTAGTCATGTCGATTCTTTTCGTAGAAAGCTGTTATTATTTAAAAATAATTTAGAAACTAATATTTTTCACTTTTTTCCCTCGTGCCAGATTCTCTTTGAAGAACACGGCACAAATTGTAATTTTAAAAATCAAATAAATATAATTGAGTCTCTAATAAATCAATTTGATACGCGGTTCAGAGATTTCGAAACGCTACGAAAAGATTTAATACTTTTTGAGAATCCTCTCACTGTGCAAATCGAGGAACAAAGCCTAGAATTTCAGGCAGAACTTTGCGATTTGCAATGTGATCTTTCTTTGAAAGCACGGCTAGAAAAAGGGGTCGAATTTTTCAAAATTTTAGATGTATCGTGTTATCCACGTCTTATAAATTTCGGTCTTCGAATTTTCTCCATATTTGGGTCCACATATTTATGCGAATGCTCTTTTTCAAAGATGAAATTTATAAAATCAGAAAAACGTTCTTCTTTGAGCGACGCATCATTATCCTCGCTGATGCGAACTAGTTCTTCTAAAATCTCTGTGGATATATCATCCCTAGTAGAATCGTGCAAACGACCTAGACGATCAAATTAAAATTTGTACACAAATTGATTGTTTTGTTTTTTTCTGCTTCCTTTTTTGTTTTTATATATCTTACGATATAAAATATTACTTTCCTGCCAAGCCACATATTTTATTATCCTTATTATCTTTTAGTGGAATAGGCCTACTGGGGAAACCACTTAAAAAAACGCATCAACAATAGTACCTCATGGGTGATGTGGAAAGCTATTGTAAAAATTGTAATATTATTGTCTAAAATATATTATTATAACATATAATATGCGTATAATATATTACATATATAATATATTAATAATAAAAATTTTGATATTAATTATTTATGAAAATAAAAATTATCTATTAGCAAAATTTTAATGGCGATTTGGCGGAAGGTACGATCCGAGCATATTTTTTATACATATAGAGTAGAGACACTCCTGAGGCACAGCGTTACCCGCGCGATCGGCGGCTCGGCCGTCGAGGCTCGAACGGTAGTGGGGGGATCGTAGGCGTCGCTTTAGATATCGGCCCGAAAAGGGCAATTAATTCCGAGCACTGCTTTAAGGAACCAACAGCCGTTGAAATGTTACTGGGTACCAAGATACCCTGAAGGGAACAAAAATCTACCACGCCCACTTCGTTGTTTTTGGGTAGCGTTAAGAGTAGATTAAGCAGATTTTACACCCATTACAATTAATTTTACGAAATTTTTTTGCTTCTAAAAACTTCAAACGAAGATTTCTCTATGAAATATTGATTTCCGGCATATGGTCTCTTCGAGACATTTGTTCAGCTCGACGAGTAGAATCGACTAAGCCAATAAAAAAATTTGACATTGAAAATGACCTTGAAAGTTAATTTTGCGCCACCATGTTTATGATGCAATGTTGGCGATCTCGACGAGTAGAATCGACTGGCAAAAGCTTGACTAATAATTTTTCCCCACTTTGTACGTATAACCTCGGTCGATGCCTTAATCCTCTCTTTCATTAAACCGCTTAGCGTTCCCTGTAAACTTCCGCAGTTTAGACGAATTGTGTTTATGTTTTCGATCCATTCAATGCCCATTGAGCTTAGTCCAGAGGCTGATATATCCTCAAACTGGACTTTTGAGAGTACGACGCGAAGTCTGGAACTCCAGTCGTCACTCTTCTTGTTTGACGATCGAGGACCAGCCTTTGATCTCACAGACTCCGTCGTGGACACCCGACTCTCAGTTCCCGTCCATTTCTTCTCGGATTCGTACCGCCCGGTAAGGTCGGTCCCCGGATCCGTAGGCATAGGTTTGGGATTCCTTTTTTTTCCATTGCGTAGTGTTCTGCTTCGTGTGGTCATCGGCGTATTAGCCTCCTCGTTTGTTATTACGCCGGCAGACAGCGTGCTCATCCTCTTATCTTCTCCTTTGACATTCTCAGTATCGCTCTCCTCGGAGGAGTCCTCGTTGCCTTGCATTTCCTAGATTCGCAGGGAGCATCGACATTATCCTCGTCATCGCCGGAGCTAATGATTACTGGGGAAATAACGGCCTTCTTCTTTTTCGTTGAAACTTCCTCCGTCACCTCCATGTCTTCAGTAGCACCATAAAGATTACCGGCCAGGTTCTCAAATAGAGGTTCCCAGTCGCCATCGCGGGGGTCCACATCCGCACTAGGTGGGTCCATTCCTTCCATGGCCTTCTCGAGGTTAGCATTAATTTCGCGCTTTAAACCCTCTTTCATCCTTTCAGCATGTTCCACCCATAGATCTTCTTCCGGGGCATTAGGTTTTACTAAGACTCTTCTCTCTTCAACGGTAGCCAATTCCGCTAGAGTGCCCGTCGGTAACACTCCGGTTAGCCCTTCGCTGGATGACGATGTGGGGGCGCCAGGGACGATAACCCCTTCCACACCGGCAACTGGAGCTCCGAAACCCTGTTGCGGTAAGTTTTTTTCATTTTTGTTGTCCTCCATAGTTATTTGTTAATTTCATGAAATAGCGGCAGCGGGCAGTAGCGAAACGCATACCCCCTCATCAGCCGCGGTGCACTACCATCTAGAACAAATGGAAGGAGGATGGAACTGGCTATGCCGTTGGTGTGGCTAGCGGTTGCAGCTCCATGCATTCCCCATCCACATCCTGCACCTTTCGGTTTTTTCCAGATGCTCTCCTGTCAACAGGAGCCCTTATTCTCCTGGGCAGCGGTTTCTCAGGCCCGTCAGCTTTATCATCGCTAGCCCGGGTCCATCGGTGTCACCAAGTTTTGATGTCCTCACCAGCGAAGTACGGGGGAGCACCAGAGATCCCCGAGATTGAACACCCTGACCACTAACTGACGCACCAGCAGGGAGGGCACATCCTCTCTCCCCTAGCACGTGTCCAGCGGGTCGACCCAAGTCCACGCAAAGTGGACACTTGGGCTCCGCCGAGCACTGCCCAATGCGATGACCAGGGGCACTGCATCGGTAACATCGGTTACCCCTGTCCACGTCCGATTTACATTGGTGCCTAATATACCCCTGCTCCAGACAGCGGAAACACATGAGCGGTCGAGGCCGAAGAGGCTCGATCGTTACTCGGCCTTAACCCATCCTAATGCTGCCGGCTTTAACCTTTTTAGCGGCAAGGGCAGGGCATTTGACCCACACTGATCCTTGACTAAAGGGACTATCCCGGATCTGCCTTATCCTAATATCCTCCCTCACGCATTCTCCGGTCTCAACAATAGCATCGACGATATTGTTTGTACTCACCGATACGTCGATCCCTCGTACCCGGAGTTCTGCCATCCTTGAGGGGCGTCCTATATGTACGCCTTTCCCCTTGAATATTCCATCCATTTTGCTGGCGAGGTCGTCTGCCTTCATAGCGCGGTCCTTCCCCGGAATCTTAATCAGGATTCCTTCAGAAGCCGCGTGTTTAAGACGGGAATCCCTGATCCCCATAGCACCAAGGTCGATCTTGGATCTTGCCTTCACCATTACTTCCCTATAATTCAGATTAGATCCGGGTCTAATTGTTACCAACACCGCGGCTGTAGTCGGGGGCCGCGGTTTAACAACAGGCTTCCGGTTCCTCTCCCTCCGTCCTCGTGTTAGGGGGAATCCCAGATCTTCCAGTTTACCAAGTTTCTGTTTGAAGCCCCTTCCCCTGTCACCAGGGGTAGAGAGGGGGGTCAATTCGCTGGACATGCTCCCTACGGGCCGCGCGTTTGGCCTTCCTACCAATCACCTCGGTCCACCGTTCGTCCGCAATCGCAGAAGTAGTCGGTTCACCACGCACTCGCGCACCAACGTCAACCACAGCCTGCGAGGCCTGAGGACGGGCATAAGGCGTATCAAAATCGGCATCCTTACCTTTCCTCTTTTTCTTCTTCGTTTTTCCCCCGGTTACCGGTGTTCCGGGTGTAGCACGCCTCTGTCCGGCAGTAGGTAGCGATTCCTTCCTCGGCTCGTCCAGATTTTTCCGGATCCGACCAATGTCCTCCTAAAGAGAACTCTTTTGGGCGAACAAAGCGTTGATATGTTCCAGAAGGCTCTGCTCCAGCGCCGTCAGATCCCTATCCTCTAGGGGTGCAGCACCTGCATCAGTTCTAGACGTCCCAGCTTTTCCACCGGAGGCGAGAGGGGGAACTACTGTCGCATCAACGCCGCATATAGGGGAATAACCCCTATCAACCATGATCCTCTCCGCAGCGGGAGAGTCGGGAAGGGGGACCAAAGAGGGGTGCGAACCACCCTGCTCAATCTTTATCATGGTCCCCCTCTCCTTAGCGAGCTCATCGCCAGAACTTCTAACCCTTTTACTCGGGAGGCTTTGTCCAGCGGGAGACAAGGACGCCCTGAGAGAAACTATCTCCGACCGGGCGACACCAAGCTCACCTTCGAGCCTACCAATTTTTTTTACGAGGTATTCGTTTGCTTCCTTGAACCTTATGTCCAACCGCTTATCGGCTCTGTCGCATAACTCGGAAATCGAAGCTTCGAGCTTCGAGCTTGCGAGCGGCGATCCTCAATTCGTAAACTAACTTACCGTCAATTCCACTGGACTTGCCAACTTATCCAGAAAGATCAAGGAGGAGACAGCCCTCTTCTGAATATTCCAGTGCGCCAAGTCCACCAACTCCCTTTGGAGATCTCCCACCTTGGGAAGGTCTCTTTTAGCATCCGATTGTCTTGGAGGCTTCGAAGAGTCAAGGATATATTCGATCTCGTCGAGTTCCAACTCCCTTTCCCTTAGGGCGATATATTCGGCTTTGACTTTATATTAACCCACTCCCCGGTGGTTGGTGGTCTGCCCCTTTTCCGTCTATCACTTCAGTTTAGCCGCACACTTTCTAACTTCCCCAGATATGGCCGTCTTCCTCCGGACCGATGAGTCCGAGCCCACGTCGTCGTCCGAAACGTCAGTGATGATGCTGGACTGCGCCCTTCCAGCAGACGGTGGAGATCCATATGTCACATGGGTAGAAATCGACTGCATGCTTACCTCTTCTTGTTCCCTCTGCGGCAGTGGAAATTGGACCACGTCATTGTCTATCCTGGTTAACAGGACCTTCGGTTGTCCGATAAGCCCCGTGGCAGAGGCGACATCCGCACCCTCGATCCGCGTCACGCCACCGAGACTAGTTGAGGCGATAACCAATTCCGCTGTCGGATTCGCCACGGATCCGACAGTTGGCCCATCGTTCGATGACGACGAGGGGGGAACTGGGACAGTATCCCCCCACGCCGGGCCCTGGGTGGTCCGTCACCCTGAGCGGTAAGTCTATCTTATCTTCAGTATCCATGATCCATAGTCCTTGAAGTCGGCTTTTCTGTCGGGGTTATTTTTAGGCCATTTGCCTTCCTAGGCTAACGGGTCCTACCTGGGAATTGGAGTGTTTATTTAAAGGCGACATTCATCCGCCTTGTCGTGGTGTCCCTAGCATTGGAGCTTTTTATAGAGCTTCCCTTTCCAGGGGAAGAGCCCACTCCGCTGTCAGGTTAGCACCACCTCTGGATTGTCCGCGGCCGCTTATTCCCTCCGGAGGGGTTATTCACGGCTAACCTCCATATCTGGAGGCCGTTTCCCTATCCGCAACCCGGGGACGCGCTCGGTAGCAGCCAGAACTGCATTTTTACTATTTCCAGTGATGGAAACGATCCCCGCCTTGAATGAACAAGGTGATGGGGACGAGTCCCGCTAAGCGTGAACAAGTCACACTTAGGGGACTTAGTAAAAAGCCGAGACCAAGTATCGCCCTAGTTTCGGATCCTTCAATACGAACTTTAAAAAAAAAGAAAAAATTCCTAGATCGGTCAAAAATATATGGGTCCAAAATGCATAATTTTCGATTCTCTATCCATCGGTATATACCCATCTTGATCCATTTTTCGCGTCCCGTAATGCCTCTGAATTTTGAAAAATTTCAAAAATATGAACAATATTTGTCTGCAAAAGGCGGGTCAAGCGATTCTCTATTCATCGGTATATACCATTTTGGTACAATTTAGAGATTCCTTACTGTATCGTGGAACTTTGAAAATTTTGAAAAATGGAAATAATACTTATGCTTCCAAACTGGATCAATCGATCTTCAACATGGCGTTGAAATTGTCGACGAGTGTCGAGAAATGTGACAAAAAAAATATTTTTTTTCAAAAAAAAAAATTTCAAAAAAATAAAATATATTTTTCCATAAAAATAAAGTCTGGACTACCCGCGAACCAAGAAAGACGGGCCGAGAATCGCAGAGCCTGCGGCGCCGCGATTTGAGGACCGTTGAGGAATTAGGGTTAGGGTTAGGTTGTGACCGGACTTTACTTCGACGAGAGTTCGCTTTGGTCTATTTTCTAGGTTCTCTTACCTCTTATAACGGTCGCCAGCTTGTTTCACCATTAACAAGCAGGGTTCTCTCGGTAACAGAGCAGTTGCGTTGTTCCCGTGTTGCGTCTTTGTCTCCTCCTGTCCTCTGTTGCGTTGCCTTTTGTCTTCCCTCTCCTTCGTTCGCTTCTTACTTTTTTGTCTCAGAGGCCACGCCCCCTTTCAACCGTTGCGACGTTCGCCACTAACGGCCGCTTTGGCCACGCCCCCTTTCTTTGTTTGTCACGAACTTGTCGTGACGTGTGCAAAAAACTGTTACGCGCTACGCAGTAACTTTTACGCGTATTTTCACTCACGCGAATAGTTATTCACACTAATTAAACGCTTTATTACTGTTCCAGGATGTCACGCGTTCGCGGATTGTCACCCTCGTTCACCAGGATATGCCGGATTCCTTCTCGGCAAAGGAAGTTTCCAGGAATTGACACGCGAGGATTCAGGAATTGGAAAAAACCACTCGGTTTTTAGAATAAAATTATAATAAAATTAAATATTTATTACACTATCACAATCTCTATCACGTACTTAATTAACGCGTACTCGATATTTACGCATCGTTACGGTTTTACGTCTTATTGCTGCCTGTCGTTTGACTTTTTCGAATGAGCACACATAAGAATCTCCACGCGAAAAAGCCCCGTCTCTCGCTCTGCAGCCCCTTATATATGGGTTCCCCCACTTATTTTCGAGCCGTTCGGCGGCTTGACGCCGTCGCGCATGCGCACGCCGCATATTCTGCGGTTCTTTGTTACAATGCCTCTAGACAAAAGAAAACAGTCTTACGTTGTTTTTACGCATACAACGCAATATAACTAAATAAATGGACGAAGAGTATTTTAATACAGCACAGGATCTGTGTTCGAGCGACAAAATAAAACAAACTATACATAACTTCTTTGTCTAATGCTTACGTTCCTAACAAAGGATTAGGGATATAACCAAAATCCAACTGAATAAATAAAATCATATAATAAAATCACGGTACAATAGGTCGCGTCCGAACAAAGGAATAAATGTTATAAATAAATCTAAAAACAATGGATCGCCTCCAAACAAAAGACTAAACGCTATAAATGAAATCTCGGACAATGGATCGCGTCCAAACAAAGAACTAAACGCTATAACTAAAAATCTAAGAACAATGGATCGCGTCCAAACAGAGAGCTAAACGCTATAAATAAAAATCTCGAACAATGGATCGCGTCCAAACAAAGAACTAAACTGTTGTAAATGCAAATCAGTCTTATTACTAATGTTCCTGTTTCGGACAGTGACAAAGACATCTGTCCGAACACAAAAACTTACTTATAGTATGTACTTAAGTACGATCGCGGACTGCTGCTGCGATCCTCCTTCGTCCGGGGCCGTCTCCTCGCCGACGTTATTGTCGTCAATCGCCTGGCTGTGTCCCTTGTTTGGGTCCTCCGGAACCTCTGGCTCCTTCTCCGAAACCTCTGGCTCCTCCAGGACCATTGCTCCTTCCTGACCTTTGTCTCCTTCGGCGCCGGCAAGGCCTTGGGGATCTCCACAACCTCCTCCTTTGTGGTCACTTCGGCGGGAATCATGTCCGTTTGGTTAGCTGAAACCATCGGTTTCAAGGTTAGGTTGTGACCGGACAATATGTGGACGAGAGTTCGCATTGGTATATTAATTTTAGGTTCTCCTACCTTTCATAACGGTCGCCAGCTTATTTAACCCTTAATAAGCAAGGTATTGGGTGTTTCGAGCTTTCTTCCTTTGTCCAAAGCTCCTCTCCTTTGTCCGAAGCTCCTCTCCTTTGTCCGAAGCTTCTCTCCTTTGTTCGCGCTTCGTGCTTTGTTACTATACGGACACGCCCCTTTTTTTGTCACGGATCATACGATGAATGGAAAGTTTTAGCCACACCCCCAATCTTTTGTGACACCGTCGCGTGTTTCAACGGTCGTCGAAACCACGCCCCCTTTCTTTGTTCCGCGCCGTGTTATTGCGTCATACGTCGTATGACTCACCAACGGTTTTTTCCACATCTCGACACATTTCCTTTCGCGTTTAATTTACTCCCGCTTAATTTCCCACTAATTAATGTTATTCTTACTTGTTTCAGAGTCTTGGATCTTTGTTCCCGTCCACTAGGAGTCACCAATCATCCGTAAGAACAGGATTATTCGAGGAATTTGGTTTTTACAGGCAGGTAATTAAACACTCACAGATTTTGTATGTAAAATATAAAATTATAAATATATTTAAGCTTTATTAAATATATTTTTACAGTTTTTCCGCTCAACTATCACTAGGACAACTTATCGGTTATCGGTATCTCGCGCTACGGTTATCCGCGCTTATACACGCACTTTGTCAACGACCTCGCGAATATATAAAAATAAAATAACGTTTTCACTCAACACGAGTACTAAAATAAATGTTTAAGCGTAATTGCGTAGTTGCAATTCTAATGTACGCGTAACGGACTATACTTCTCGCTACGCGACCGGTCCCGGAAAGAAGAGAGCTCCCTCTCTCACGCACGCATTTATATACCGGCCTCCCCACTACTTCTCGAGCCGTTTGGCGGCTCGACGCCGTCGCGCATGCGCACGCCGCATATACTGCGGTTCTTTGTTACCACGCTCGTTAACAAAGAAAAACGGTTTTACGTTGTTTTCCCTGTACAACGCACTATAGCTAAATAGAATAAAATAAATAAATAAAAAAAACAAAGAGTAAAACTATACACAAAACCACGGAACAATCGTCCGCGACCGAAACAAAGAAATAAACATTATAGATGTCTTCAAAGACAAAGGATCGCGTCCGAACAAAGGATAAACGCTCTAAAATAAAATTTAACAATCAGATCGCGTCCGGACAAAAGAAAAAACACTCTAAATAAAATCTAAACAAAAGAATCGCGTCCGAACAATAGATAGACGCTCTAAATAAAATCCAAACACAAGAATCGCGTCCGAACAATGGATAGACGCTCTAAATAAAATCTAAACACAATCGCGTCCGAACAATAGATAGACGCTCTAAATAAAATCCAAACACAAGAATAGTCTAAATTAGTCTTATCTCTAGTGTTCCTGCTTCGGTCAGTGACAACTACATCTGCCCGAAAACAAAAACTTATTTAAACTACGTACTTCAGCACAACCGCGGACTGCTGCTGAGTTCCTCCCTCGTCCGGGGCCGTCTGCTCGCCGGCGTCGTTGTCGTCGGTTGCCTGGCTGGTTACCTCCTTCGGAACCTCTGGCTCCTCCTCCGGGGCCTCTGGCTCCTCCAAGGCCTCTGGCTCCTCCCTGGCCTCTGGCTCCTTTGGCGCCGGCGAGGCCATTGGAACCTCTACAACTTCCTCCCTTGCGTCCACGTTGGCGGGAATCATGCTGGTGCGGTTAGCTGAAACCATCGGTTTCAAGGTTGTGACGGGACGAGAGTTGACGGGTTAAGGTAATGTTATAAGGTTCTCCTACCTTTCACAACGGTCGCCAATTCGTTTGACCTCCAACGAATAAGGTGGTTTGCGGTTTAGCTTCCAGCTCCTTGTTCCAGCAGGTTTTCTTTGTTCCTCGCTGCTCATCAGTTTGGCTTTGTTTCTCCGTCTTCCCTGGTCTCTCGGTTTCTCTGTAGATTCTTTGTTACGTGGTATCGCTTTGTCTTCGTACAGACACGCCCCTTCCCTTGTGCTCGGCTCACGCCACCAACATGGCTGCCAACGGTTTTTTAGGTCCCGCCTACTTTCCTTTGTCTTCAATCTTGTTACGACGTGTCGTGTGACGCAGTTACCGTCGTTCACGTTTTCATTTGTTTTTACGCGTTTTTCACACGTTTTGAGTAATTCCCCGCTAATTAACACATTATTTATCTGTTTTAGGATGTCGTATAACCCGGTTTGCTGACTCAAATACGCAGTATTGCCCGGACAACACCAGATAGATTTATGATAATGATAAGAGGAATTTTTCAACACCGCACAGGGATAATTAAGCACCACAGAATAGTTTAATGTAAAAATATATATTGTAAAAATTATATTTTTCATATAAAACACATATGATGACTGGTGATTTTCCACAGCCGTTACACGCTATTACGTCATCGATATCGTTACAACACAGTTTCGGATTATATTCCGACGCGTTAGAATATAAATCAACTCGCTCAATTACGAACGCGCGACTGCTAGAGCTCGCAGTGATATTAATTACGCTCGAATAAAATAATTACGCAGTTATCAGCGTTTACGTAGCACGTACTGTGCGAGACGACCAGTAAGGAACTCCGTACGAAAAAAGCCCCGTATCCTCTCTCTACGCTCTCTTTATAGAGAGCTTCCCCACTCTTCGGTTTCGCTCGGCGGCTCGATGCGCACGCATGCGCATTGCTGGCATATCGCCTTTGTTTCAATCAAACGCTTTGTCATACACATGCTCGTGTTATGGATTGAATACACTAAAACTCGCGCTTATATCAACGCATAAAATAAAAATCTCTCTAACGCTTTTATAATAAACAGAATAAATACGTTCGCGGCATTCGCTCGTCTCAAACCAAATCATATACATAATACAAAGAAAAATCCTTTGTTTGACAGTCATACAAAAGAAACGGATTCACAAAGGATCACACTTTGTTTGTTCTTAATACTAAAAGATGAACACAGTTCTCTATCTCCGCGATAACGGAGACATCGCCAAATAAAAATATTATCTAAAGATTTCTCCCGGACAATGGAGAGTTCGCGAGACAAAGAAAACTAAACTAAACTTCCTACTATCACAGCGGAACTTACGCTAAACAACAAAATAAATTATATATATATCTCCTTTCACAATGGAGCTCTCGGGAACAAAGAATATAACTAACATCGATAAAATAACTATCTCCTCAGACAAAGGAGATTGCACGCAAACAAAAGAAATATATTAAATTTATCTCCAGACACAATGGAGATGGCGCACATCAAAAGAAATGAATAAAGTTTATCTCCAGTCATAATAGAGATTGCGCGTAACAGAGAAAATAAATAAAGTCTCTCTCCAGTCATACTGGAGGTTGCGCATAACAAAGAAAATAAATGCATAACAAAGAAATAAATAGAATATACGAAATAACCCTATTCCAGGTTATTCTGACTGTGATTTATCACAGCTCTTCGGTTCCTCGGTACTTCCTTCCTCGGCACCGGGCTCCTCCGCTGCAACGCCTTTCTCCGCTACTGTCGGCAGGCTCTCCTCCGCTGGTTGCGTCGGCTCTACCTCTGGCTCCTTTGCCACCGACTCCGCTCTCTGAGACAGTTGCGTCTCCTCCATCTCAAGTTTCTCCCTGGGGTCAACGGTCGACAAGTTAGTCGAAGCCTCCGGCTTCAAGGTTAGGTTGTGACCGAACAATAGTCGGCGAGAGCACGCTTTGGAATATGTATTTTAGGTTCTTCTACCTTTTTACTCGGTCGCCAGCTCATTTGACCGCCAATGAGCAAGGATTCCTTTGTTTTCTTTGTTTCAGCACTGTCCTTTGTTCCAGTCCAGAGACGTCCTTTGTTCTCTTTGTTTCAGCACTGTCCTTTGTTCCAGTCCAGAGCTGTCCTTTGTTGTCTTTGTTCGGCAGAGTGGCTTTGTGATCGTAAGCCACGCTCCCCTTTTCCGTTGCGACGTCACGCCACCAACGGAACTTTCCAAGCCCCACCCCGTTTTGTTGTCGCGGGATCACGCGATATAACAGTCGTTCAGGCTCCTCCCACTTGCTTTGTTACACGCGCCGCTACTGCGTCACGCGTAATATAATATTCTAACGGTCGCACACGTTACGACACGTTCACGCCACTTTTTTAAGTACCTCCCGCGTAATTTCTTATTAATAATTATTCTTTCCTTATTTTACAGGTTCTCGGATCATCACTCAGCTCATCAGGAATTACCGATCGTCCAGAGGAAGATGGAACACCAGGAAATCTTCGCACGCACACGGATAGGATATCAAGTAACACGTTTTTAATGTTTAAAAAATATAAAATTTTAATATATTTCATATATTTATGATTATCGATCACAATTATTTGTACTTTTCGTAACGACGCAACACCCGGACACCGGCATGTCCCAAAACACTCTTCGACGCGTTTCCTCGCACTACCACGACGCGCTCGTTTAAATAAACAGCTCGAATTACAACTAGAGCTCGCTAGAAAATTACCGGAATTAACATAAAACTAATTAACGATGCTACGACGCAATCATACGTGTTCATTCGCACGACTCGATATATATATCTAAAAGGAACTATCTCGTACTCGTCTCGGAAACGAAAGGCTCGTGTTCCGCCGCGCCTCGCTCTTATAATGTTCCCCCACCATCGTTCTGCGTCGATCGGCGGCTCGACGCATGCGCTGTTAACGATATATCTATACTCTGTGCGTTTCTTTGTTCTAACAAAGAAAATTGTCTTAAGCTATAGTCTAGTCTAAATTACAATGTGTCGTCTCACGACGCATGCGCATTGCTGGGTTTTAACGATAAAATAAGCGTCTTTCTCTAGAATAACAATCAAATAAAATATTACGCTTTCTACGCGCTGACAAATCACCATGCGATATTGCTTTGTTCGTATGAACAAAAGAAAAGTAACTAAATCGCGTCTCTCGCATATCCAAGTAAATAAATAAATAAAAATACGCTAAACTAATTGTTTTCGCAACAATAACAAAAAATAAAACGCCTTGTTCGCGATTTAACGCTTTTGACTCGGACAACGTCTTTTGTCCGGACAAAGAAAAGTCTTACAATATATATTTTAAGCTTACTGGAGGCGCTTGTTTCTGTCCCCCTTTTTCTTCGGCGCTTTCCTCATCGCCGTTGTTCCTCTCCTCCGCCGGGTTGTCCAGCTCTGGCTCCATCGGTTTCTCCTCCTGGAGTTCCCGCTCCTCATCCGGCTGTATCTGCTTCTGCGATTGCACAGGCAGCTCCACCGTCTCCTCCATCGTGGTCTGCTCTGCGGTTAGTTCGGCTGGTAGCATCTCCGGCTGGTCGTCTGGAACCCTGAGGTTTCAAGGATAGGTTAGGTTGTGACCGGACGAGAGTTCGCGGGTCGAGATAAAACTATAAGGTTTTCCTACCTTTCAAAACGGTCGCCAATTTGTTCAACCTCCAACGAATAAGGTGGTCTGCGGTTGAGCTTCCAACTCCTTCCGCCCGCTCGTTTCCTTTGTTCCAAGCCGCCTGGCTTTGTCTTCCTTCGCCTCCTTGTCCCTTTGTCTGGCGCAGCTTCCTTGTCTCGCTGTGGTCACGCCCCCTTTCTTTGTCTTGATATCACGCCACAAATATGGCCTCCAACGGTTTTTTAAGCTCCGCCCACTGGCCTTTGTTCTAATACCTGTTCGGACGTGTCGTGTGACGCAGTAACCGCCACTCGTGGTTTTTATCACTTTTTCGCGATTTTCGCGTTCCCCGCGATTCTCCCTGCTAATTATCGCGTCGATTAATTTTACCAGGATGCTATTTCTGCCGGATCGTCGCCCAGAACCATCAGAAATTCCCGGACAGCACCTGTGATGACGACATAGAGAGGGATTTTTCGGAATCACCGAAGGATTAGCACTCACCACACAGATTTTAATAAAATAGAAATATATTTTAATAAAAATATATTTGAACATGAATATATATATATATATATAAATATATATTTTTGGTTGCACAACACTTGCGTCGTGTTATCGCGATATCTACGCGTAATACAATCTTATACACGCTTATCACAGCGCTTAATTAACACGCTAAGTGCGACTAGACACGCAGGTACTTATAGGTACGCGATACTTTCATACTACGCAGTTTTAATATATTCGCGACGCACGCGGCTCGCTTGCTCACGGAACGAATATCTGGAAACGAAGAAGCTTCGAGTCCCCTTGTATCTCTCTCTTATAGTCTCTCCCCCCACTCTCGGTTCGCCGTTCGGCAGCTCGACGCTCGCACATGCGCGTCTGCGTTTCATTGTTACGCGTACAAGAGAGAGAAGGAAAATAGATTTCCTTTGTCACATACTTAGGAACTGATACATAATAGAAAACAATCTTAACGCGATCGACGCGTTTACAAAATGCATAAAATAAATTAAAATTACTACATCTTTCGAACAAAGAGATATCCGCGACTCGCGTAGCCATACGCTGCACTATCCATACAGACAAAGCCATTATTGCACTCGCAGTGCCTCGAGCAAAAGAAAAATAATTAAGTAATAAATAAACGCCTAATAACTAAAATCTTGCACCCGCAGTGCCGCAAACAAAAAATCGTGTATACTAAAACAAAGGAACACGCGATAAAACAAAGAGCTGACGCGTCGCGTGTCGCAGACAAAGTATTAAGCGTCTAAACAAAGAGCCACGCAACTAAATAATACTTGACGCGTTGCGTGTCACAAATAAAACAAATCTGAATGCGTCTAACAAAGAAAACACGCCCAATCGATAAACCAACCGGCGTGTCGCGTGTCACGAATAAGATAGATTGATTCATATAAAGAAAAAAAAACACGCAAAATAAATATATAATGAAAATGACAATAAAGCTCAGCACGAGTCCTGAGCCTCCTTCGGGTGCTCCTGTGCGCCCTCCTGCTTCGCCCCTTCAACTTCCTCCTCGGCGGCTGGCTGGTCCATCTCAGGGCTCTCCTCCGCTGCCTCCGGCATTGGCTCATCCGCCACTGGTTCTGGTCCAGTCATCGTCTCCCCGGCGGTCGGTTCGGTTGACTGGGACGCCTGGATGTCGTCCATGCTGGGGACAACGTGCGACTGGTTAGCCGAAGCCTCCGGCTTCAAAGTTAGGTTCGGGGGGGTTAGGTTGGATTTATCGGTTTGTAGTCAAGCACGTGGAGACCTGGGTTTAAGTAACGCTCGTCGCGCTGCACCATTCCCTTCCGTCGCTCGATCTTTTAAACAGAGATACAGCGTTTTAAAACCCTTTTTAGCAAATATCTCGTCAACGAAAGGAGCTACGACCTTGGACATCGTACAACGAGAGGAGGCACAAATCGAGGCGCGTCCAACGACGCCTTGACCTGTTTGCCAACTGGCGCCGTTTCCAAGATACAGCGTTTTAAATCTTTTGTTTGCTGATATCTCCTCAACGAAAGGAGCTACGACCTTGGACGTACTATACGAAACGAGGCACAAATCGAGCCGCGTCCAACGCCGCATCGACCTTCCCGAAAAATGCCGGCGTTTCCGAGATATGTAATTTAACCTTTTTCGATTGGTTTTTAAAGTTTGGCGTTATACGCTATATTCGTAGACTCGCTAGACTGTACACGACCCTAACGACTCCATACTCATCGGACGCACCGTTTCCAAGATATCGCTTTTTTTAAAAACTCGCTCGTGTGGAATGTAAAGCTTCGGGGAAGCCCTATCGATACCGACCGATCCCATTTTTATCCCCAACAGTTTTAGAGATATTAAATTTAACCCTTAGGGGGTTGTTTTTGGAAAATTTCGAAATATCGAAATTTGGTATACTCGGATGCCTAGATCGGAGCCACAAACAACGTAACGTTATCGAGCGACGTTGCGGAGATGTGAAATTTAACCCTATTCTCACCGCTACGGGGGGTGGGAGTGGGGGGTTCGAAATTTTCGACATACCGTGATTGTGTGACGGGTCACCTTTCCCGACGCCGCGGATCAGGCTCGCCGGTACCAGGATTCGGGTGAAGGGGAGACTCCGGTATGCGTTAAGTAACTCAGACGTGTGTAGAACAGAGTTTATTTGCGTGATAAAGATAGAAAGAATATTACATATGTACATGCAGCGTAGCATAAGCAAAGCGATATATATACAGTGTGGCCCGAGGACCAAAGCAGGCGGCGGATATATCGGGCGGCTTGCAGACCGCGCCGAGCGGCGCTATATACAGTGTGGTCCGGAGACCCGGTGCGTCTTAGTCTACGGACAGCACGAAACACGGGTCGGGCTGAGTTCCACGTCAGCCCGCGGTAGGGGCGTTTACCGGATACCCCCGGCGGAGTCGAGAGATACCTCGACGTGGACAGGTAAGGGAACACCGGATACTCCCGGCGGAGCCGAGAGACACCTCGACGTGGACAGGTAGCGGAATACCGGATACTCCCGGCGGAGTCGAGAGACGCCTCGACGTGAGCAGGTAGCGGGATACCGGATACTCCCGGTGGGGTCGAGAGACACCTCGACGTAGGCAGGTATCAGGATGCCGGATACTCCCGGCGGAGTCGAGAGACACCTCGACGTAGACAGGTATCAGGATGCCGGATACTCCCGGCGGAGTCGAGAAACACCTCGACGTAGACAGGTATCAGGATGCCGGATACTCCCGGCGGAGTCGAGAAACACCTCGGCGTGGATTTGTAGCTAGACTGGATCGTGTTTCTGCTCGGATTGCTGGATGGGATCTGGTGTCGGTGTATCGGCCGGGCCGCCTTATATACCCGGCCGGCTGCATTCCTGAGTTCTCCCACCGCTTGAGGCCTGGGTGGGCGAGTGTGGAAGCGAGCAAGAAAGCGAGTGAGCAAGCGAGACAGTAAGTGAGCAAGCGAGAGCGCGAGCGAGGAAGCGAGACAGCAAGCGTGTAAGCGAGAGCGCAGGCAAACAGGTGAGAGAGAGAGCAGGAGAGAGAAAGCCAGACAGTCAGAAAATATATTTTATTATGTTTTAGGAACGGTGCTTAGTTGCACCGTTACAATTGATATACTAGATTAGCCTACAACGGATCCGCAAACACCGTATCTTTAGCGGCCACCGTCTCCGAGATGCGGTAGAGCGAATTAGATGTCCCCCACTCCCACCCTCCATAGGGGGGTAGTGCTTAGGGGATCGGTCGCGTTGTATCGAGCAACCATTAATCTATAGAAAAGTACCCTTGGTCGAAAGCCGTATCTCGCTCCGTTCGGAAGTTACGGATCAAACAAGGTCGAGCGAGCCCGAAATTTCGATTATCCTTCTCTGGATACCAGAGCGCAACAGTGACGGTCCGCGTTCCGTAAAAATACGATTTTCTGACCTCTCAAAACTGTTCGAGGCGCCGTAACTTTGGAACGGGAGATGCTACGGGGACGTTTGAGGGCTCGTTGGAAAGGTCTCGACGAGAGCTTTACAACGAGTCCTCGAACGACCTCGTAGCTCTTACCGTTCTAAGGTCACGGGATCTCGAATGGTCGCGGGGGTGCTCTAGTGTCGTAACTCGCGAACGGTGTGAGTTACGAGGTCCGACCAGAGGACCATTCTTGTTCCTCGGGTATGGTTTTCTCGAAGGGGGAGCAACCCCGTCCTCGTATCTCTCACCGTTCTCGAGTTAGGAGACTTTGAAATTTTTCGCGTCCTCTCGCGCCAAACTAACATCTTTAGTTATCATTACAGATTTTCCTTGTAATTATCAGAGCTAGAGTATCTTCTGCGATATACCAGGCGTTCGAACAAACCGTCTTTTTCAAGACGCATCTGCGGCGGGAGTGAGTCCCGATTGCGCACAGTACCAATCGGACACAAAGGAATTTCTCGATCGGACACAGTCCCGATCGGACACAGGCCCGATCGGACACAGGCCCGATCGGACACAGTCCCGATCGGACACAGTTCCGATCGGACACATAGAGTTGCATTCGGACACATACAGTTGCATTCGGACACAGTCCCGATCGGACACAGTCCCGATCGGACACAGTCCCGATCGGACACAGTCCCGATCGGACACAGTCCCGATCGGACACAGGCCCGATCGGACACAGGCGCGCGCGCGCACACACACACACACACACACACGGGGGGGTGCAAGGGGGACCTTCGGCCCCCCCTCCCGCACCCACTCCGCCAATAGTATGGTGCCTATGGGGGCCTTCGGCCCCCCTCCCGCACCCGGGCCTGTGTCCGATCGGGCCTGTGTCCGATCGGGCCTGTGTCCGATCGGGACTGTGTCCGATCGGGACTGTGTCCGATTGGGACTGTGTCCGATCGGGACTGTGTCCGAATGCAACTGTATGTGTCCGATCGGAACTGTGTTCGATCGGGACTGTGTCCGATTGGGAATGTGTCCGATCGGGACTGTGTCCGATCGGGATTGTGTCTGATCGGGACTGTGTCCGATCGGGAAATATCGCTGTGTCCGATCTGTAATGTGCGCAATCGGGACAATCCCCTGCGGCGGCTTTCATTAAGCTACACCGGTAAGTAACATTCGACGATCGATGGAACTATAATACATTTAGAGCGCGCTTTTACGATCAATGACTAATCTCTTTCACTTTTTTTTGCTGATCTATAACAGTCTCTTTTCGAGGAGGACTAGGGCGGCGACTACCCTTAGTCGATATAGGTAGTTAACTTTAGAGATTTTTTCCCTTCCGTATCGATAGTCGTGTAAAATATTTTGTAATATTCTTCTTTTTCTTGTATACGCAGATCGAGGACATTTGTCTTTTTCAAGACGTTTGTAGCTGCAGACCGAGGAGCCTTTCTTGGGTAGGTTAAGCGGATGGTTTTTTATTTTGCAGCAACGTTTATACTCCCACCCTTTATCAACTTAATCCTTCTTTCTCTTTTTCTCAGGTCTCTCGTGTACGCGGTCCGCGTACGGACGCGCCGACGACGGCGGCGGCGGCGATGGAGGCCATTCGACGTAAGTCTTGTCCAAGTTCTTCGAATTTCTTTCTCTCGTTTCTCGTTTTTATCCGATAACATTTTTGTTTATTTATTGTTTTTTTTCCAGCTTTGGTCATGGCGACGTCGACGGCCCAAGATCGCCGTAATATAATTAGGGACCTCGATACACGACCTATCGGGGAGCTGATGGCGGCGGATCAAGTCAGCGTTACGAGCGATATAGACTCATTGCTCGCGTGCACGAGCTCGCTCGAGGCCCTAGTGTGCGAGGTGGGCTGCACCATCTACACCAGGCCCAACATCTGGCCGTGCAAAGACATCAAACTGACGAGATACCTGGAGAAGCGGCCCAGGTTCCAGGACAGACGTCAGAGGAGGGACAACGACGCACGTCCCGACCGAGCGTGGTACGAGCTCAAGCTCGCCACGCTGGACGGCTGTTTATTGTTCCTGCAATTCCAGCCGGATTTCGAAGGCGCGTTTTTTAGCCGTTCCCCGGCGCGCGAAAGTCTGAGGAGGGTCGTATGCGCGCCTGCATCACGGCGTTTGTCGTGGTATGACAAGGTCATACTCAGGGCGGCCAGAATGTTGGACGCGTCGACCGAGTCGGCTCGCGGGGGGATCAGGTACGCCGATTACAATGTCGATCGCGCGTACGACATATTTCGCGAGGGCTTTGACGCGTTCGCGGCAAACGTAGATCTCGCGATGCTCCGTATCGATCTCGGCGAGGCGTGCGGCATCGCGTACGCTAGATTCTACGTTGCCCAACACGGTCTCAGAATGGCCAAGGGTCCTGTCCACGCACTATTGCACAGAATAGTACGCGTGGACCATCGTGGCCTCGACGTACTACAGGTGCATAAGGCCGATGTGGTGCGATGCGAGGACGAAGATGCCATTTGCGTCGTAAAACTGAGCGGCGGCATAAAAGAGCGCCGGTCACTCGCGGCCCTATATAACGGGGCCATCTTTCTCGCGAGAAATTCTTCCAACGACGGCAAGCTTTTGCGTTATCGTACCGGTTTCTTCGCAGATTACGGTTATTTCAGGCGACACGCCTCGCCGTCGTTGGAGAAAAACGCGGTGACGTTTGTGCAAGCGTACAATTCAGCCGCCAAGATGGCACCGACGGCCGACTCGGGTTTCCTCTCCGCTTACCTGGTCGCTCGCGGTTACACGGGGGAAACCGCCGCCGCCGCCGCCGCCGCCGAGGGGGTAGGCGCGAGTCGAAGAATGCGAGAGCTCGCGGACGCTACGAGGCAGTACGTGCGAGATATCGTATCGTACTGCCTCAACTACGTGAGGCGTAATCATTCGCTGCGCGTTGGAGAGGTCATCACGCTCGATCACGACCGATTGACGGAGAACGGCGGCATTCCCCGTGGCCTTCGAAATCTGGGCGTGTTCGTAGATGGAACGCTCTCCATAACGACGCGCGCGCTTCTGCAACGCCGCCTACTGGTCCGCCTCTCTTCTTGGCAGCGGCACACAGACCGCGCTGTCGGGTCTGATCTCGCCCTATTGACCGAGACCCTGCATTCGGGCGTGTTCTGTCCCTCGCGGTGCGCGTGGACGCCTCGCTACCTCGTAGCTCGCGCCGCGAGAGCTGAATTCAAGGTTTTATATTTTGCCCACGGACGCAACGCCGTCTTCAATTATGCCCTCATGAGAACAGTGTTTGTCGGAGATTCCGAGGCGAACGCCGTCCGCGACGGTGTCGTGTGCCTCGGTACCGTCGACGATATCACCGCCGCTAGACAACAGGAGCTCTACCTGTCGTTGTACTCTTTGCTCTTGGGCAAGGACATGTGCCGCACAATCAATCTATTGGCGGCGGTGCAAAATTTCTTGCCATCGCGATACAACGCGTCCGCCCACGCGGAAAGGTATCTCGTTACCTGCATCGCCGCGTGGGCGTACACGCGTTGTTTGATGAGCAAGAGGACCGCCGCCAACGTCGACCACGCCCGACTCGTCGCATTGTTGGCGAATCGCTACGAGACAGCCTTTACCATAGAGCGATTCGCCAACATGTGCGCGCGGTACACCTCGCCAAAGTACACGGCTAAATTTGTTCGCGCCGAAGAGGCGGACGTCGTTGCTCGGGCAATAGCCCGCCAACCCCCGACAACCTTTGCAGAGATTCATCTCTCGAGCATTAGATTGCCGGCGGCGGCTAGTATCGTCGAATCGAGGCTAGCGTGGTATCGTAGGGTAAGACGCGTCGCTCGACAGTTTCAAGTATTTCCTTTGCGCTTGCTAAGCAACCAGGCCGACTACAAGACGTGAGTAGTAGTCAATCCCGCCCTCGACTACGACGACGACCAAAACGACGATAGCGATTATGTCCCAATACGCCGACGACGAAACATTACGGTCGCTAGTGTGCGACAAGCAATTAGACACGCTCGCGTCGCTCTCAAGAAACGAGGCGGCAGCAGCGACGAGGACGACGACGACGACGACCACGACGACCACGACCACGACGCGAGAATACTACGTGTAGAGGGCAAAAGGTCCTTGTCGTCTGACGAATAGTTCTCGCACGACGACGACGGCGACGACGACGACGACCAACAACGCTGCGAGGATGAGTCGATGAGTCAAGTTCTATTGGAGTCGCCGGCGGCGTTGCTGGATCGCAGCAGCTTGACCGATAGCTCCATCCCCCTCCAAGAGAGGGCGGATGCGATAAGAGATGAGAGAAAAAGAGAGGAGGAAGAAGAAGAATAAGAAGAAGATGACGACGACGGTACGTCCAGAAAACTATCCCGCGATCCCGGGCACTTCGCGGGACACGACGATCCCCGCTCTTCCGGGCCCTTTGAGGGACCGATATTTGCCGAGAACGTCCCCCACGCCGACCATTTCTACCGTTCCCACCACCACCACCACCACCACCACCCTGAACACCCCTCCAACGAAACTTCCAGAGACAATGCTGCGCCAAGAGCTCGTTGCGCGTCAGGAAGGGGCGCGTATTTTCAAATAAGCACGACGAGCGTCTTTTCGAGTACGCCCTCGAGAGAGGCACGGTGCGCAATTTGAAAATGTGGGGCGCGTTGCGAAAGGCCGAGCCTCGGCTTTTTGGTCATTTCACTGTGAGAGGGATGGTCGACAGGATGATGCGGGAGCGGTGCACTTGGACACCGTACAATTGGACACGTAGCAAATGGACACAAAACTTTGCACACGGTTCAATTGGACACGATGCATTTGGACACAGTAATTTTGGACACAGTTGCTTTTGGACACGTAAGAAAATACACGCCGTTCGTTTGGACACCGTTTATCTGGACATCGTGCATTTGGACACAGAAAAATGCGCACCGTTTATTTGGACACCGTCAATTGCCCACCGTTCGATTGGACACCGTCAATTGCCCACCGTTCGTTTGGACACTGTTCGATTGAACACCGTCAATTGCTTACCGTTCGTTTGGACACAGTTCGATTGGACACCGTCAATTGCCCACCGTTCGTTTGGACACTGTTCGATTGGACACCGTCAATTGCCCACCGTTCGTTTGGACACCAGAGGTATTCCACATGGGTTTGTAAGGGGGCGGGGGTGGGGGGCGTAGGTGGGGGGTGCAATTTGTGCGTGTACTTTCCAAATTAAACGGTGTCCAATCGAACTGTGTCCAAACGAACGGTGGGCAATGGACGGTGTCCAATCGAACAGTGTCCAAACGAACGGTGTCCAATCGAACTGTGTCCAAACGAACGGTGGGCAATTGACGGTGTCCAATCGAACAGTGTCCAAACAAACGGTGGGCAATTGACGGTGTCCAATCGAACGGTGGGCAATTGACGGTGTCCAAATGAACGGTGCGCATTTTTCTGTACCCAAATGCACGATGTCCAAATAAACGGTGTCCAAATGAACGGCGTGTATTTTCTTACGTTTCCAAAAGCGACTGTGTCCAAAATTACTGTGTCCAAATGCACCGTGTCCAATTGAACCGTGTGTAAAGTTTCGTGTCCATTTGCAACGTGTCCATTTGCAACGTGTCCAATTGTACTGTGTTCAAGTGAAGGCCACTCGGATAATGCTACTGGCCCGTGGCCTGGGATCGCGGGACTTTAATCGTCGACGCGAACGCGACCTCGCCAGGCTGCGCCAATTGGTTAAGGAAAAATAATTCCACGTCGACTTTTTAAAGTTTTTTAAACAATTTTTTTTTGTCGTTCATTTTATGCATTTTTTTTAAATTTCATTTTCCACCATTGTGACTACTCTTGCAAACTATACGCAATTTCACGATACATGAGACCGCTAGAGAGAGAGTTAGTAGGTGAGGGGGAGAGGGGGAAAGAAGGGAGAAAGGGAGAGAGGGGAGAGAGGGAGAAAGAGGGAAAGGGAGAGAGATGAAGGGGGAGGGAGGGGGAGGGGAAGGGAAAGGTGGAGAGAGGGGGCGAGGGAGAGAGGGGAGGGAGAGAGGGGAGGGAGAGAGGGGAGGGAGAAAGGGAGAGGGAGGGAGAGGGGGAGAGGAAGAGGGAGGGAGGGAGAGGGTGAGAGAGGGGAGAGGGGGAGAGGGAGAGGGGGAGAGAGAGGGTGGGTTTAGTGAGGGTGGATGAGAGCGAGCGGGTTAAATGGTGACTGGTTGGGAAAGGTTGGTTTATGGGAAAGACTGGAGGAAACATTTTGTTACGTTTGCTGCCTTTGCATCGGACGGTCGTTTCGTCGTAGGCGGGGGGAGGGGCGGAGCCCCCAAGTAACCATGAGGTTAGGTTGTGACCGGACGAGAGTTCACGGGTCAAGGTTAAGTACATAGGTTCTCTTACCTTTTATTACGGTCGCTAATTCGTTTGATCTCCAACGAATAAGGTTGTTTGCGGTCCAGCTTCCAACTCCTAACTCCCACTGGATTCCTTTGTTCCTCGCTGCTCATTCGCCTTGCCTTGTTCCTCTGTCTTCCCTGGCCTTCTTGTTTGATAACACTTTTCTGTTCTGCAGTGTTGCTTTGTCCCCTGGGACACTTCTCCTTCCACTGTGCTCACCTCACGCCACCAAGATGGCCGCCAACGGTTTTCTAGGTCCCGCCTACTTTCCTTTGTCTCGTTACTTGTTGCGACGTGTCGTGTGACGCAGTTATCGTCACACGATTTCACACGTTTTTACGCAATTCTCGCACGTAATTAACCAGTCCACACTAATTAACGCGATATTTAATTGTTCTAAGCTATCGTTTAGCTCGCGATGCTGTCTCAAACACGCACTACCTTCCGGATAATTACAGATAGGATCTGGATAATTATAATTAGGCCTTTTCCACACCGCACAGGGATTATTGAACACCACAGGATATTTTAATATAAAAATATATATTATTAAAAATATATTTTCAATACAAAACCACATCAGCCGACTGGTAATTTTCCACAGCTGTTATTACGCAGAGATCTTTATCGCACAGTATCGAATTACACTTTCCGACGCGATGGATATTAATTACTCGCTCAATCGCGAACGCGCGTCTGCTAGAGCTCGCAGATTTGTTAGCCACGCTCGAGAATAAACTAATTACGCAGTTGCATACGTGTTAAGTATCACGACCAGTACGGAACTCTCCTCGAAGAACTCGGTCTACTCGAAAAGAGCTTCCGCTCATACCACACGAAACGAAGAAGGCTTCTTCCTCTCTGCACGCTCTCTTATAGGGAACGCTCCCCACTCTTCAGCATCGTTCGGCCGCTCGATGCGCGCACATGCGCATTGCCGGCATACCGCCTTTGTTCTATCATATAGACTAGACAATACAATATAATTAGCGCTTATATTACCGCATAAACTAAATAAATAAAATAACATATCTATATATAGGTTTCATACCTCCGCAATAACGAAATAAATAAAATAAAACCCATACTATCGCGGTATTTGCGCATACGAAATAAAATAAGAAATATCCTTTGTGTGACAGTCGAACAAAAGAAATTAATTACACAAAGGATCGCGCTTAATATCGTTAATTGAGCACCGCTCTTTGTCTCCGCGATAACGGAGACACCGCTAGATAAAATTATCATATAAAATATCTCTCCCGGACAATGGAGAGTTCGCTAGACAATGAACATAAATAAAATTCTCTCCTATCACAATGGAGCTTATAAAACTAAAACAATGAGCCATCTATAAATCTCCCCATACAATGGAGGTCTCGCGAACAAAGAACTAAAATCGATATCTCCTTAACATAACGGAGATTTCGCGTAACAATATAAATTAAAAGTCTCTCCACACACAAAGGAGATTGCGCCAAACAAAAGAAACTAATAGAATCTATCTCCATTTACGCTGGAGATTGCGCATAACAAAGTAAAATTATATAAATAAAATCTATCTCCCGTAACAATGGAGATTGCGCGTAATAAAGAAAATAAACTGATACTCTCTCCCGTAACAATGGAGATTGCGCATAAAACAAAAAAACAAATAAAGTTTATAGAACAATCGTCATTTCGATTATTCTGCCTGTGTTTCGTCACAGGCCTTTATCTTCTCGGCACGTCCTTCCTCGTTGCCGGGCTCTCCGCTGCGACGCCTTCCTCCGCCAATGTCGGCAGGCTCTCCTCCGCTGGCTGCGTCGGTTCGACCTCAGCTGCTTTTGCCACCGACTCCGCTCTCTGAGAACACTGCGTCGCCTCCATCTCAGGTTCCTCCCTGGGGTCAAGGGTAAGCAAGTTAGTTGAAGCTTCCGGCTTCATTACCCCCGCCAAGGAGCTTCGACGGGATTTCTTGGAACGTGGAAGCTCCTTCGAAACGCCGTTGTTGCTGTCGCTGTCAATGTTATCGCTCGTGTTGCTGTCGTTCTCGTTCGTTTTCGAACTAGCGCTATATCGTTTTCTTTGCGCTTTGTTCAAAAGTTCTTTGAGTCGTGCGATCTCTTTGTCACTTTCCGTCGCACTTGTTTTTGCTTTAGCATAGCTTTCGCTTGATTTCGCTACACGCTGTTTTTGTTCTTTATTAATTTTAATACGCGGCAAGCTCACTCTCACGTCACTCGTCACGCGTGGTTTCACTTTTCTTTGTTCGTCCTTTTTATCGTCTTTCTTTGTCGATGTTGATTTCGGCATAAAGTACTCGATCACTTTGTCTAATGATTTTGGTATATCACTATTGTTTTTTTGTTCCGTGAACTGCACGTTGCCATCCATCGAGTTGTCGTTCACTATTAGATTGATGCTTATCGGATTTATCATGTCTTTGTTCTTCTTGACATTTTTCACCGACACTATGACTTCAACGTCGCACTCGGTTCCTCCGTCGTTGTCTATCACTTTTGCTTGTTGATAGAACGATCGTTCTAAATTCTTCGCCTGAAGCGACAAGAAAAGTGTTTTCGACGCTTGTTCGTCTCTTCGCTGCTCTCTTTCCACTAGTCTTTCGATTTCTCTCTTTGACGGTGGTACTTCGCACTTCTCGTTCCCCGCTAGGTTACGCAGCATGTTTAGCCTCTCCTTCTGCTTCCTCAGAACAGTCTGCCACTTGATCCTTCGTTCGATCCTTCTTAATAGGACCTCCTCCTCCTCCTGCATCTTCTTCATTTCCTCCGCGAAGTCCATCGTTAGTGTAAATCGTCTATTAGTTATTGCACGATCACTATACGACGTGTATGTCGCATCTGTTACGCCGCCATATTGAATCTGGTCCTTAGGGCCGCTCTCCGCGTTACACTCGCGCCATCTGCACTCGGTGTTCGCAAATTTCCCGGTCCTTTGTTTCATCGATCGTCTTTAATTCATTGTTTTTCTCTTTGTGACTTATACTAGTATTTTCGCTAATTACAACTATTTCATCGCTCGCTTGCTTAATATTATGTTCGCTTAAACTAATTGTCGTTTTTATTTCGCTTTTTTCGGATACATTTTCTATATTAGATAATTTATCGCTGTTTTTCGCTTGAATTTCTTTTTCGTAAATGTCTTTTAACATATTTCTAATTATCAACGTATATCCGTCGATTATTTCTTTGTCTTTTCTTCCTATTGTTTGATTATTTAAGCTTAAAATTATGTCTAATACTTCTTTTCGTATTTTCTTTAATTTTTCTACCTCCTCTAGATTATTTTTTATCGTATCATTGTTATTACTAGATATTATTATCGTGTTATCCGAATTATCTAAACCTAGACTTGAATTGCTATTTCTTTCTATTTCTAATCTATTTATAAAGCTTTCTTGACTTAGTCTATATTTATTTTTATCTAGATTTTTATCTACTAACAATTTATCTTGTTCTTTTGAACTATTCTGTCTTCTTAAATGCTCGGTATATTGGTTATTAGCTTCATTAATGTTTCTACTGATACTCATTAATTCTTTTATATCTCGAACTCTAAATTTATTCTCTATTATTTTATTCTCATTTGATCTATTATTTATTTCTAAATTAACTATTGAAATTTCTCTTTGTTATTATGCTCGGACTACTTTTATTCGCTATGTTGCTTTTATTAAGACTATTTTTCGTATCACGTACACATTTCTTTTCTCCATCTCTTTTTGGTGTACTAGTTATCGCTATTCCATTTATGTCTAATGTTGAACATTCTATAGAGCTCTGGCTATCTATACTCATTGTTTCGTTCGTGTCATCCTTATAGTTTTTCAGTGATGATGAACTGTCTTTGTCAAGTTTTTTACTTATATCATCTTTTAACTCTTTAATCATTATCTCAATCTCTTCCCTATTTTCTTTGAGTTTACTTTTTCTAAACGATTTTACCATCGAATCTAAATGTTCTAATTTTTTATCTATCTTATTTAATTCTTTTATTTTTAATAGTTTTTTTATCTCTATCGCTATTTATTATTTTTAAAGATTTCTCCTTCATTTGGTCATTCTTATTACTAAACGATTCTATATCTCTTATTTCTAACTTATCGCTATTGTTTTCTTTAGTCTTTATGTTTCTTACATCTATCTTATTACTATCGATTTCTGTAGTCTTTATGTTTCTTACATCTATCTTATTACTATTTGACTTTAAAGTTCCAATGTTCTTTGTCTTTTCTATCTCTCTCATCGACATATCTTGTCGACGGTTTCGCACATTTTCACTGCACTTTATCGGTAAATTGCCTTTTAAATCGCGCACTTTCACTGCACTTTCTCGATTCTGGATCAGGATCTGATGTTATTGTTTCTTCCTCCTCAATGGTAAGTATCTCTCTTTATTCTTCTTCGTTGTTCTTCTTCCCTTTTCTCAGCATGTTTTTCGTAAATTCGCTCACTTCCTTTCGCGATATCTTTTTAATCTCCTTCTCCGCTTTCATCATATTAATTCCCGCTGTTGCCTTTAGCTTTGCCTCACGGTGTGGTTTGATTTGTCTGGAATTAAAAGTTCCCAGCGTATTACTTTCCTCGTCCTCGATTAGATATGCATTTCTTCGTACTTCCTGGCGTATTCTGTATGGTCCATCGTATACTTGATGTATCTTTCTCGTCAGTCTTCGGTTAGCATCGCTTCGACGATAGAGTTTTATCCATACTTTGCTTCCTTCTTCGTACACTTCCGCCTCGCCATGTTTATCGGTTTGTATTTTTCTTTGTTGCGCCCTCGCTTTCAAAGTTTGTCGGGCCACCTCGATTCTTCGTTCGACGATTTCGTCCACATCCTCCGGATCTTCCTCCTCCTCTTCGATAGTTTTTATCGGTTCGAGTCTCTGATCAATTTTCAACGGTTCTTCGATCCCCGTATGCAATTCGACAGGCATAAATCCCGTACTTCTGTGCGCTGTCGCGTTTATCGTTCTCTCAGTTCTGTCTCTTATTCGATCCCATTGTGTTTGTCGATCGTGCGCGTACTCTAATAATACGCCCTATCTCTCTCATCACTCTCTCCACTGGATTGCTTTGTGGATTGTACGGCGAAGTTTTGCGCACGGAGAACCCTATTTCCGCCGCGAACTCTCGTCATCGGTTCGTTACAAACTGACCCCCGTTATCGGTCAATATTTCGCTCGGTATTCCTACTTTGCCAAAATATTCCAATTGTAGTGTGTTTATTATGGTCTCTAACTTTTGATTTTTTATCGGGAATAAATTCGTTAGTTTGGAAAATTGGTCCATCGTAACTAGAATATATTTATTACCCCTCGGTGTTTGCGGTAATGGTCCAAATCAGTGACGCCAGAAACAGGTCGCAAGCAACACGCAACCGTAGTGGGGAGAATGACGCACACAAGCGAAAACCGCGTACGTATGAGCTCGGCGTTTCGGCTAGCTTCGGATAGCAGAAGAGAACAGATATACTGTTTTCTGTCTCCTTCTCTACCGAGCCGACTACGAAGGCGACGAGCGATGCGGCGATGTTATGTTGCTCGATTCTTAATACGCGTGACAGCGTTACATGTCTTCTTACAGCCTTCTTGTGTTATAAATAAAATGTTTTTTTTTCAGAACCTTCAAACATTATGTATTAAATGGCTTTTTACAGCCTTTTGATATAATTTTACCCAAATATTTTTTAACTTTAAGGAAATATTTATTAAAATGTAGGTACTTATTATTTAAAAAGAAATTAAATTTTTTATTTTTAAAAGACATTTTAATTAAGAGTATTAAATATTTTATAAAAACATTATTTAAATGCATGAAACAAAATTCAATGTGTGATATAAATATTTACTCTCTCTTCTCTCTCTCTCTCTCTCTCTCTCTCTCTCTCTCTCTCTCTCTCTCTTCTCTCTCTCTCTCGTAAAATAATAGTGTTTTTCCACACCACCCAAGAGGTATCACCAATGGCGCGTTAGGTTTTTTAAAGTGGATCTTCGCATGAAGCCCTATTATACCACACTATATGTATAATATTATATTCTACTGTTATTCACAAGTGTGATGTCTTTTACAGACAAGATATTTTTTACACACTTGTCTTTTACAAGTGTGATGTCTTTTACAGACAAGATATTTTTTACACACTTGTCTTTTACAAGTGTGATGTCTTTTACAGACAAGATATTTTTTACACACTTGTCTTTTACAAGTGTGATGTCTTTTACAGACAACATATTTTTTACACACTTGTCTTTTACAAGTGTGATGTCTTTTACAGACAAGATATTTTTTACACGCTTGTCTTTTACAAGTGTGATGTCTTTTACAGACAAGATATTTTTTTTATTTTATTTTGGACATTATTTTTGTACATCATTAGCTGATGATGTACTTGCAATGGCATTATCAGCTGCATGTAATGTTAAGCTTCTCTTTTTCTTAGGAGTAATGGAATATAATTTTTCCGATGACATGAGAGACAAATGCTTTTCATTAATCTCCATGTATAGAATGCTTTCTTTTCTTGCTTTTAACGCTGATTTTAATACGCAACTAGCGTTTATACATGCAGACGAAAGTTTATTTCGTTTTTTTGTTTTTAAATCAGTTAACAAAGAAAACATTCTTTCTGGGTCGGCATTTGAATTTGTAAGTGATCTAACAGCATTTAAAAGAGACTTCATATTAGGATACTTATGTTTTAAAATGTTTTTCCACATCTCATCAAAGTTTAATTTTAAAAAATGTTTTTTTTTTGCTATTGTAAAATCCAGATGTAAAGTATGCCACTCTTTTTTTAAAGCATTTTCGTCAAAACCACCGAGGGTCTGAGCGACAAAAGAAACATCATTAAATGATGTTTCTCTGTCAATATTACATAATGCTACGTGGAATGAAAAACTTTTAATTTCGATAAAAATTTATCTTTAATGGGCAGTCTTTTACTAATTTCCTCGGCGGCAGTTACGTAAAATTGCAGACAATTTTCTCGAATATTTTCAATTATGTCCGCATGCTCTTCTTTCAATTCCTCGAGATATTCCTCACATTCAAAACCAAGGTTAATATCATTTAAAGATTTCTGATTATCTATTTCAGAAAACTGAATATTATCACATACATTTTTTAGAAGCTCTGGTTTCAAAAAATGTTTTGAGATTATTATTAAAAATTCTAATGATTTTGGCTGTAACAAATGAACTCTTGTTTCCAGAGCTTGAAAAAATGCATTGTAAGAATTAAAAAAATTTAAAGTATGCTTTAAAAATAACAAATATGCTTTAACATCAGGATTTTGCATTAAAGATAATAAATGTTCTCCTGATTTTGATTTTTCATCAACAACCATTTCGGTCAAAAAAAGCTTGATAGTATCCCAGTACTCAAGAAGTCTTTCAACACATGAATGGTGAGAAAGCCACCGTGTATCGGACAACTTTAAAATTTTACGGTTTGTTTCCTGAAAACATTCGCTAAATTCTTGATAAATAGCAGTACGCTTGGGACTACCGTTAATATAATTCGCGATCTTTTTTACAAACTCTTCGCAATATTCTGGTATTTTAGCACATGCCGCATGTGCAGCCAATGCAGCAGAATGGCATGGACATGCAAATGTTAATACATTTTTAAAAAGTTTTTCTAACTTTTTTTTGAATGATAGATGTTTTCCTATCATGACAGACGCATTGTCGCATGATAAGGCAATGATATTTAAAAATGGAATTTTTAATTTCCACATTTCACATTTGAATGCATTAAATAATTGTTCCGCGCTGCTATTTCTCGCATCAATATTAAGTAATTTAACTAATTGCGTGCGAATGTCTAATGTCTCAGGATCAACAAACCGAACAAAAAACGTCATCCATTTTTCATTACAAATATCAGACGTTTCGTCAATAAAAATGGAAAATTTGGTATTTTGAATGCTGTTGACCACACGATCCGTTTCTACCGGACACAATACATTCGAAATTATATTTTTACATTTTGTCCGACCCATATTCATACTTCTTAACACGGTAGGATCTCTTCCTATTAGTTGAAAAAAACTGAGAATATCTCTTGCCGTTTGATGTATATGAAATATTCTTATCAGCGATTAACGCGGCATACCGAATTTCTGCTGATTTCTTTCGCTCTTCAAACGACAAAAGTGATTCGTCCGTATTCTTTGTTGCTGTTTTATTTTTTTCAAACGTTATGTGTGCCCTTAGATTCTGCGTGACGATAAATTTGCAATAAACCACCAACCATTGATTTATCACAAAATGAGCAAAAAAATGAATTTATGTCATTTGATACTTCGCGTAGCCATGGTTTAAATAATTCAATATCTAACCATTGTTGTCTAAATGTTTTTTTATTTGAACCTTTGTCTTCATTTGATAATAATGATGTGCTTTCTTCTATATTATTTTTGTGACACGCAGAATCCGCATGTCTTAAGACATGTGTGTTGCACGAAATATTTTTATTGCAAATGATACAATGGTAAAGGCTATCATCAAATGATACTTTGCGTATCCAAGATTTTAATCGATCATCACTAAGCCAAGCTTCTGAAAAGCTTTGCTTAGGTTTTTTTCTTAATTCATCACACATTATGTTCAACAGAAAATAGAAACAAAGAATTTAAGAGAATTAATAAATGAAAATAAAAAAGATGAATATTTTTAGAACTGTGTGAAATATACAGAACAATCAAGACTTACAATCGGAATTGCTCGAATTTCTTCAACACCAAAATTTCACAAGGCACATATAAAGAGAAACGTTAACTCTCAAGGTGACAAGCTTATCTGACAGAAGAAACAAATGCTGAGAAGCAAATGCCGAGAAACAAGTGCCGAAAAACAAATAAAGGCACTGTGAAACAAATAAAAACAAATACCGAGTACTTCGCTGACTTAGTTAGCTGTGAAACATCGGTGCGACAGAACGATAATGTCTCGTAAGTAATAAATTAAATCATTATTATTTGTATTAATAGACAAGTATTAAGAAAGTTATAAATAAGCTTCAGTTTCTTTCTTCTCTCTCTCTCTCTTTCTCTCTCTCTCTCTCTCTCTCTCTCTCTCTCTCTCTCTCTCTCTCTCTCTCTCTCTCCCTCTCTCTCTCTCTCTCTCTCACTCCCTCTCTCTCTCTCCTGCTAGTATGCAATAACATATTAACATAATATATATTTTATTTCTGCAGAACAAATGGAAGAGCAGAAAATGGTAGAAAATTCATCCATAGACCAATTGCGGCAACAATTGTTGCAGCAGCAACAGCAACTGCAGTAACAGCAGCAGCAACTGCAATACTTGCTGCAGCAGCAGCAGCAGCAGCAGCAGCAGCCGCAGCAGCCGCAGCAGCAGCAGCAGCAGCAGCAGCCGCCTGTCGTGTTTTGCGCTCGATAACCTATGCGCTGCATCCTCTTCTGCTCGTACTCTAATTCGTCCAATAGGGTAATGAATTCCTCTATTGTCTTCACCGTCGATGGTCTTATCTCCCGCGCAACGCTCATCCCGAAATGCCTTTTCACGCAACGAATAATCTCATGCTCGGACATCGGTGGTGCTAAGTACTTCGCTTGTTTCGATACGTTTAACGCGTATTCCGCCATCGCAGTATTCGATTTGGCTTTATAACGACCCATATATATCTCCTCTCTAAATCGAGCCTGTTGCTCTTCGCCCCAAAAGTAATCGATAAACGATTCTTTCGCTTCCTCTATGCTATCCGGATCTCTAACATCGAACCAATTCGATGCCGTACCCCTCAAACATCTTCCAAAATAATATAATTGTTCGTTCGCGCCTACTCCCTCGTAATTCGCTATCTTCTCGAAACGTTTTAAAAATTTCATCGGATTCTGCGTATTTGTTCGTCCTTTCTACGTCAGTTCTTCGAAAGGACTCTTCAACCAACCGCCTCGCGGTAATCTTGCGTTCAACATCGCATTGTCGCCCACTGACGATTTGTGACGCGGAATCTTCCGTTACGTTTTTCCGCGAGCATTCCTATACTCGTCGCGTCGATCTTCGCAATCGATTTCTTTGTTTCGCGTTTCCATCGCCTTCACTCGACGACTCAGTTCGCCTAGAACCTTTGTTAGTTCATTGTCTTCGTCTCCGTTCGACTCCCTATAATCCGGTCGTAACCGCTCCAAGCTCTCTATACGCTGCGTCAACTCGTCATTTTCCGCACGTAGAATTTCATTCTCCGCAGAAATTTTTCCGAACTCTTCCGCGCCCATCATCCCCTTCGCACGCGTATTAATCATCCTATCTCCTCTTATCGGAGATCTAATCGTCTTCGAACAGGATTTAAAACCCTCTCTATCATCGTAACTAACCGCGTTATTCTCGTCGTCCGACATTTCTATCTCCTAACTATCGTATCTTTTGTCTCTAAAACTACTCTGTATCGAATTCCTTTGTTCTCTCGGAATCCCTTTGTCTTTAGACTTTTCTTTGTTTGGAAATCTTTTTGTCGTCAACTAAAGAGAATTTCTTTGTTTGATCCCGCTGTATCTTACTACTACGGCACTACCTTTATTATCGCGTCGCCGTGTCGTTACATAAATCGCACGCAATTGTTCTTTTCGAACACGCTTGTACTCGCAATCGCGCCTAAACTTACTCGCGACAAACCTTTATATGCGACGTCCTGTTGTGACCGGACAATTGTCAGCAAGAGTTAACGGAGGGTGATTCAAATAGGTTCTCCTACTTTGAAAATACGGTCGCCAGACTGTTTAGCCGCCAACAGTCAAGGTTCCGACACCAGAAGACTTCCTCTCCTTTGTTACGGCGCCGGTTTATTGTTCCGGGTGGTTGACCCGATATCTCTTTGTGTCCAACGTTGACCCATTGTTTCTTTGTGTCCAACTTTGACCCGTTGATGATCTCACACTCGAAGATGGTCCTTTGTCTCGAAGCTGACCTCTTATGTCGACCCGTCCTTTGTCCACGGATCCCTTTGTGTTCGTGGGCTGCTTCCCCTTCTCTCGTTCCTGATGACACGCCACCAAGATGGCGTCGGATAGTAATAGGCCACGCCCACTGGCCTTTGTTTCACTCAACTGCGTCACCGCTCGGCTGACGCAATAACCGTCGCGGTTACTAAGCCACGCCCACTCCTTTGTTCTCACTCAACTGCGTCACCAACTGTATGACGCAATAACCGTCACTATTGCGTAACGTCACCTTTAACACGTTTTCACTCGCGTTTTTCGCCGTCGGACGATAATTCCTGTTAATTACCTTTACTCTTAATGTTTCAGGATGCCGTTTTTCCACGGAAAGCTGCACCAGGACTCTGGATTTCACCGTACGACATTTCTACTTCTTCGTTCACGGAATCTCAGGAATTTGGTTATCTCGTCACCGGGTAATTAAATCAACGCTTCTTTTAATTATTATTAAATAATAAAAATATATTTATTTAGATGTATTATTATATAAATATATGTCACATGGATTAATCGTAATTCTCGACATCCGGTTGTTACAATCACATCTACGCGTCGTTACCACGCTCGCGCGATTCCGAAATATCGTTAGACGTTTAATTAATCTTAGTTTTAACGTAAATATATATTTTACGCGTCACATACTTCGTTACTACGCGTTATACAAATTTTCCGATGAGCTTAGCGCACGCGCTTTGTCATTCTGCGACTAAGACTCAGACTCTCCCTCTAAGAACTCTGACTCCCTCTAAGAACTCTCCCTAAGCACTCACGAGAGCTCTCTGCACGCTCTTATATATGCGTCTCCCCACCATTGCGACACCTCTCGGCGGCTCGACGCATGCGCAGACCCTTTGTTCGGTTATCGACAAAGGGCCTTTGTTGATACAAACAAAGAAAATGATATAATGAGCGCCATCTGCGTGCATACAGTTGGAACAAACATTACAGAGTACGCCAAATAAAAGAAACAAAGAACTATTGCTATACTTATATTTATCGCTTAATACTAGGTTATACAAAACGTTGGCTAGTCTATATAATACATAAAATAAATAAAATCATCGCTAAGTGAACAAAATAAACAGACTTGTAGCCTCTCCGGCTCTAGACTAGCACCGTTCGCTCGCTGCTAACTTCCTATTAGCTCTTGACAAAGGATTTTCCTACTCCTTTGTTACGTCGCTGTCATCCAGCGACTGGGTCATCTCAACGGGCTGTTGAGTTGATTCTTGTCTCTCGGCCTCCTCTGGTCACTGCTCCACACTTGGAGTATCCTCCTCTGCGAACCCCATCTTTGGCCGCTCCTCCGCATCCGCGTCCTTCTCCTCCTCCTTCTCCCCTGGTCGACCCTTGGCTCATCCGGCTGTCCCTCCATCTCGATTCTGTAGCGTAGGATCGTGGCGGGCTGGTCAGGATGAACCTCCGGCTTCACTGTCACGGTCGCCAAATTTCGATTTTCGTTCTTACTTTCATTTCCGCGTTCAGACAATCAGGACCACTCGTAAACCTACTAGCAAGCTCTTTGGATATTTAGGCTATTTTCCACGGGATATTACTCGATTATACTGTGACCGGACGAGAGTTCACGGGTCTAGGTTAAGTACATAGGTTCTCCTACCTTTCACAACATTATTTCACAAAATTAGCGCTTATATTACCGCATAAACTAAATAAATAAAATAACATATCTATATATAGGTTTCATACCTTCGCAATAACGAAATAAATAAAATAAAACCCATACTATCGCGGTATTTGCGCATACGAAATAAAATAAGAAATATCCTTTGTGTGACAGTCGAACAAAAGAAATTAATTACACAAAGGATCGCGCTTAATATCGTTAATTGAGCACCGCTCTTTGTCTCCGCGATAACGGAGACACCGCTAGATAAAATTATCATATAAAATATCTCTCCCGGACAATGGAGAGTTCGCTAGACAATGAACATAAATAAAATTCTCTCCTATCACAATGGAGCTTATAAAACTAAAACAATGAGCCATCTATAAATCTCCCCATACAATGGAGGTCTCGCGAACAAAGAACTAAAATCGATATCTCCTTAACATAACGGAGATTTCGCGTAACAATATAAATTAAAAGTCTCTCCACACACAAAGGAGATTGCGCCAAACAAAAGAATCTAATAGAATCTATCTCCATTTACGCTGGAGATTGCGCATAACAAAGTAAAATCATATAAATAAAATCTATCTCCCGTAACAATGGAGATTGCGCGTAATAAAGAAAATAAACTGATACTCTCTCCCGTAACAATGGAGATTGCGCATAAAACAAAAAAAAACATATAAAGTTTATAGAACAATCGTCATTTCGATTATTCTGCCTGTGTTTCGTCACAGGCCTTTGTCTTCTCGGCACGTCCTTCCTCGTTGCCGGGCTCCTCCGCTGCGACGCCTTCCTCCGCCAATGTCGGCAGGCTCTCCTCCGCTGGCTGCGTCGATTCGACCCCAGCTGCTTTTGCCACAGACTTCGCTCTCTGAGAACACTGCGTCGCCTCCATCTCAGGTTCCTCCCTGGGGTCAAGGGTAAGCAAGTTAGTTGAAGCTTCCGGCTTCAAGGTTGTGACCAAACCGATATTCTAGACTACTTACTGAATCCACTCACCGTTGTCGATCACTCCCGCGCACCCCTCTGTTCTCGGTCGTCAGGTATTTTCACCTAATAAATACCAAGGTGGGTAGACGTTGCGCGGTGGCCACAGTCCTTTGATTCCTCCCTCACTGCCTCTGGTTGCTCGTTCCTGCGACAGCCTCGTCGCGGTTTTACGGTCGAGTATCGCACACTTGCACGCCAAGTTGGCACGCCAAGGGTCAAGGGACAGTTCAACTCACACACAAGTCTTTTGATATTTACATATATATATATAAAATATATATATATCCGTTTATTACAATACTATTATACATAGGTCAATCTCCCTCTCTGTCTTACACTTTTCTACTCTCCACCTGTCACACACAAGTTTCATTCGCTAGTGTCGTTTCGCTCGCGGCGTATCTCGCGTCTCGTCGGCCGCGCCTACACGTCGCTCGCACGCGCGACTAGCCCGCGCGTTATCTATTTTGTTCTCGCACGTTCTTAGTGCCAACGGTCTAATCGTTTCACGATCGTCACCGGTATCCGTATCACGTTTCTTTGTCGCGTACTCGATCACGCACGCCGCACTACGTACAAGATTCGCGCTTATTGCGTAACGGTTTTCTGTATATACATTAATCGAAATTGCTCGCGATACGGGATCCTTCCCATAAGAAAACTCTGTCGAGAAAGACCTCGCTTCCTCTTTTGCCGGCCTCTTTATAGCCGAGGTGTCGAGTCTTCGCCCCTCCACTCGGCCGTCGGCCAATCCCATGTCGCCACCGTCTCTGCGCGCGCGCCTCGCACGTGTCGCTTCGCTGTCAGCAGCGTCTCTCAATTGTGGGCTCCTTTCCGTTGACCTTTCGCGTAACTCTATACTTAATGCTAGGTTGTCGTACATATTAATACATCTTACCAAACTATCGATTATGTACATATGATCTTTATTACTACGCTGGATCATCTTCATCACGCCGTCCCGCGTACATTCGCGATCCTCGCGCGTTGCGTCGCATCTATCGCTTCCTGTCACGTTTCGCTCATGTATCAACGGTGTTTCGCCGCTCGCGATCTCGCTATCGCGCCTAATTCGCGATTTCGACTCATCCACCGTCGCAAGCCAAAAATAATGATTTCTACTCTCAGTCTCGTCTCCCGTTTCCCCGCTCGTCTCTCTCTCGCTCTCCCGTCGTTCGGTCGCGCGAGTATAGCAAGTTTCGCTGGGATTCGAGATTACGCTCAAAAAGAAAATAAAAGTAATTGCCATTATCAGCATACCATAAATATTCGCCGCTTTTCCCGGCGTCGCTCGATATTTAATAATATAAGTATAATTATAATTAAAGATAATAAACTTAGTGGCCGATGTACATTACGGCATAACATAGATCGCCGCTCTCCTCGGCGTTGATTGATCATTACCAATATGAATATAATCGAAATTAATATTGATAGAACCACGATGGTTCTCGTTCGTCGCTCTTCTCGCCTTTTGCATCCATCTCACGTCACGTCGTGCGGCATTCGCATCGCGGTGTCGATGGATCGCGATCGACTCTTGAATCGTTCTCCCTCGCGCGTCTCCTGTCTCTCGCGCGTATCCGCTCAACGTCGTCGCAATCTCGTCGCATCGCGACCATCCCGCGTCTCGCGAGTCGCTCCGCGTTCTTCCCGATTTCCCGCATTCGCGCTTTGCGGTTCTCCTCTCGCTCTCTCTCTCTCTCTCTCTTTGACTGTCCGCCTAATCTCCTCGGCCCCCCGTCTCGACTCCATCGCGCTTACTTCTCGCGCGTCCGTTACAATCTCTCCGCGCTCCCCGCGCCTCTCTCGCACGCTCGAACGTCCGCGATCGGTTGACCCGACTACCCCGCGCCGTACCTCGCTCTCGTCGATGTTTGCCGGGCTCCATCCGGCTCTCGCCTCACGCCGCCGTTTCCTCGGTCGCTGGGAGTCCTCCGGTCGTCGCGTCATCCTCGCGCTCGGTCGGCTTCGTCGTTCCCTCCGGTCCGGGTTCCGCATCTGCGGGCGAAGTATACGGGCTGCAACCGCCTGTCGGTCGCAAGGTTAGGTTGTGACCGGACAATAGTAAGGCGAGAGCATGCTTTGGTTTATAATCTATAGGTTCTCCTACCTTTTATAACGGTCGCCAGCTTATTTGACCCTTAATAAGCAAGGTATTACTCGATTGTAGCTTCCTTCCTTTGTTAGAAGCCCCTCTTCTTTGTTAGAAGCACCTCTCCTTTGTTAGAAGCACCTCTCCTTTGTTCCTTTGTTAGCGGCACCACTCCTTTGTTCCTTTGTTAGCAGCACCACTTCTTTGTTCCTTTGTTAGCAGCACCACTCCTTCGTTCCTTTGTTAGCAGCACCACTTCTTTGTTCCTTTGTTAGCAGCACTCCTTTGTTCCTTTGTTTCAGGAACGTTCTTTGTTTCCACTTGGTCACGCCTCTTCCCTTGTTATGGATCACGCGACGAGCGGAAAGTTTTAGCCACGCCCCCGATCCTTTGTTCCGGATCACGCGATGAGCAGAAAGTTTTAGCCACGCCCCCAAGTTCTTTGTCCCAGATAACGCGCTGCCAACGGTCATTTAGACCACGCCTCTTTCCTTTGTTAAGTGCTATTCTACTGCGTCACGCGTCAACAGTTTTTCACGTCCCGACACGTTTTCCTCGCGTTTTTTTCCTTCCGCTTAATTTCCCCACTAATTAATATTATTCTTACTTGTTACAAAGTCTCGGATCTTCGTCTTCGTCCACCAGGAGTCACCGGACTGCTATAAGAACAGGGATTTCTGAGGAATTTTTATATTTACGGATAATTCAACACTCATTGTTTTATATTAAAATATAAAAGGTTTATTAATATACTTTATAATTAATAAAATATATTATCACAGCTTTTTCTTCAGATTCGCACTTGGATATCGTTACGGACATCGATATCACGCGCACACGTATCCACGCACATACATACTCTCCGACGCGTCAACGGATACAACAAAATTACCGGATTTATTATTAAAATACATTAAAAACGCACTTATGCGTAATTGCGCACTCGACTAAATTCACGCGCTTGCAACCGACTATACTTCGCGTCTCGCACGACAGTCCCGGATAGCTGAGCGGAAGTCAAGAGAGAGCTTCATGCACGCACGCCCCTTTTATACCGGTTCCCCACTCTTTCACTCAGCATCGAACGGCGGCTCGACGCATGCGCACTCGCTCATCTGTCTTTCCTTTGTTCGACATAACAAAGGAAAACGCCATACAAAAGAAACAGGATTATAAAACACGCGTTTGTCGCGCTAATAAAACAATGCGCGAATATCTCGCTTACAAAACAACAAAAAAAACTACATTAGAATTGATTCACTCGCACAATCATGCCTAAAACAAATCATTCGGGAACAAAAATCACACTCAAACAAAGCCATTCATTCGCACAATGGAACGCGTTCCAATGCTTCGACAACTCAATTCAAGTGCGATAATACTCTATCCGCGTTACGCGAAATCTTATTAATAGGATGCATACTTGCGCTTTGTTCGCTTAGTTAACAAAGACATTATAATGACGACTTACAAAGACTGTCGCTGAACAATGGAAACAAACAAAACTATCATCGCGACTTAACAATGGCTTTTTTCCAAACAAAGACAAACAAAAGAAATCGCTCCGCGACTAACGTAGACTATCGCTACGTAATGGGGCTAAAATAAATACTAACGCGACTGACTAACGGTGTCGCTAAACAAAAGAAAATACAATAACCACTACCGCGACAGACTAACAATGTCGCTAAACAAAAGAAAATACAATAACCACTATCGCGACAGACTAACAATGTCGCAAAACAAAGGAAAATACACTAATTAGTATCGCGACTAATTATAATTGTCGCTAAACAAAAAACCAACGAAACAAACAATAACCTTAGCATCTCCTACTTTGATGCTTCTTGGCTGGCCGCCGGAACCGTCTCCTCCCTTGATTCGGTCGTCCGCTCCTCCGCAGACTGCGTGGGTCGACTTTCCGGTTGAACTGCCGCATCGCCCGTCTCCGGTTTACCCGGATCCACCTCCGGCTCCTTCGTCGTCGGAACCGACCTCTGAGTCAACGCCGTCTCCTCCATGTCTTGAAACTCTGGAAGATGGGTCGCTGGTCAGGCTGGCTGAAGCCTCCGGCTTCAAGGTTAGGTTACCGGGAGTGCCCAAAATTGTTTGGGAACTGAGCACGTGGAGTCGCGTGGAATTAAGAAAGGAACATTTTTTGTCCTATAAACATTACATTTCTATTAAAAGGTTTTCGAGTTATCACCAGAAAACCGTTTTTCACCTACGAATCTCTAAAACGAGCACGGTACGATAATGTTTTCCGGTCTCTATTTTCTAGATCTCGTCGAGAGAAACAAAAACGTATACCAGTATTTTGTCCCCAAAACTTATAGTTTAGGAGTTATGAATTTTTCATGATTCAAAATTTTTTTTTACTAAAAATGCTTAAAAATATATAATTTGTTCAAAAAATTAAAGAACTTTGAATTTTGAAAACTTTTTTTTTCATTGAGTCATATCTCGGAAACCGTTGTAGCTAGAGCTTTGTGGTATACGGCGAGATTGTAGGGCTCAATTGTAGCTCTACAATTTTGTCTTAGTACTATTTTCCTTTAGGATTCATAGTTTCGGAGATATAACCAATTTTATTTTCTCTAGAGATGGTTTTTGGCGAACATCTCGAAAACGAGAGCGGTAAAGGGTGTATGTTTATTCTTATTTCTCTCATCGAGATCTACGAGAAAGGTTCTATGCATCATTGTCCTAGGACCCATTGTTTAGGCTCTGTATACTTGGAGCTTGGTTTGAAATTCGATTAACAATAAGTGCCACAGGAATGTACGGGATGTCGAAAATCGATGAAAAATGTACTGTACCTGTCGATAGAAAATTGGAAAATATGCATTTTGGACCTACATTTAAAAAAAAATTTTTTTTTAAATTTTTCAAAGTCCGACACGGGGATTTCGGAAATCGACCCAAATAAGTATAGGTCAATTGATAGAGGATCGAAAGTTACGCACTTTGGACCCACATCTTTTTTTAATTTTTTGTTATAGCCCTAAGCTATAATACACAAATAATTATATTTTATATATATTCCATATTATAACACAAGTAGGATAAATACTCGCGCGAAACGCCGACACAGCAGGTCACGCGCGTAATGAGAACGAAAATTACGAAAAGAGCGAATTTGCAAAAGATTGCGGCCTACAAAATATTGCCAAAGTGCAAGCGAAGGATTTTTTTTAACCTCCTTCGCTTGTATCTGGACTTTGACCGCGTTTCGACCCAATTATTTTATATAAAAAGACCCACTGCCAAAACGCGGCGGGCAATCGTTAAATCAGAATATTACGTGTCGTCGCGGTCAGTCAACATAACGATTTAACGAAACGCATAAGTAAGAACGGGCCGTCGTGACTCTTTATATTAAGTACGCGTCGGTCAGTGTTATTCGATCCGATTCACGCATTGTGATAAAATACAGATATATATGTGTGTGTATATATATATATATATATATATATATGTAAAGAAAGTACAGGGTACTTCCTTTGGAATTATCCTGCACACTCTCACGGCGCGCAGGTAAAACAGGTTGTAACGGTCCGCCTTTTCCGACGCCTCGGATCGGCTCGCCGGTGTCAGGGTTCGGGAGAAGGTAGAGAGAGATTCGAACTCGCTTGTATTCTTTACGGACAAAGTTTATTGTAATCAGGATTGATACATAAGTGCAAGATACTAGCAGTAGGTGAAGCGCAAGTTCACATGCAATGCGTAGTTATAAAGCGGTGCTAGATTAGCGCGGGGTTACATGCAAGGGTGCGTGTAGCGTGCAGCTAGTCGCTAAGCGACATCGAATTTAGTGAGAGTCTGCAGATAGGCGTGCAGTGCGTGGATACAAAGCGGTAATCACGTCAACGCAACTTTACTACGCAAGAGCGGAGGGATATTAATCTTACTCAAAACAAACGGTATTTACATCGCGATCTTACTAACTAGACGGTATGTACAGCGTGCCTTATAACTAAGGGCCAGTGACCGAGGGCTCTCAGCCTTACGACGAGTACGCTCGTCGTCTGGTCCCTAAAGCGCAAGTACTAAAAGCTAGGTCAGCGACCGAGAACACTCGGCCTTACAACGAGTACGCTCGTTGCCTGATTTCGAAAACGGAGGCGCGAGAAGCTAGGTCAGCGACCGAGAACACTCGGCCTTACAACGAGTACGCTCGTTGCCTGATTTCGAAAACGGAGGCGCGAGAAGCTAGGTCAGCGACCGAGAACACTCGGCCTTACAACGAGTACGCTCGTTGCCTGATTTCGAAAGCGGCGGCGCAAGAAGCTGGGCCAGCGGTCGAGAACACTCGGCCTTACAACGAGTACGCTCGTTGCCTGGTTTCGAAAGCGGAGGCGCAAGAAGCTGGGCCAGCGGTCGAGAACACTCGGCCTTACAACGAGTACGCTCGTTGCCTGGTCGCTAGAGCGGAGGCACAGGATGCTGGCCAGTAACCGAGAACACTCGGCTTTACAACGAGTACGCTCGCTGTCTGGTCGTCGCGGTGGAACTGGATAGTCTGGATGCGGGATCGGGACTGGTGTCGTAGCGTCTGCCGGGCCGCGTTATATACCCGGCGGCCGGCTCCCACTCCCGCGCTCCGGCGTGGGGGATGGCCCCGCGGTGGGGCCACTACACTGGTAACGGCGTTTAGGGGCGCCATAGGCGCCAGGCCTCATTTATCGGGCTGATGTTCGGCCCGAGAGGCAATTCGTAACAAGCGCTAAAAGCGCTTCGTTACAAGGTTTCTACACACACAAGAAGAGAGAGAGAAAAGTAAGAGAGAGAAAAGTTAGAGAGACGTGACCACGTGCAATGATTGATGTAATAAATTGAAAAGTTACGATTGTAAAGATTGTAATTGGGGAAAAGACATAGTGAATAATTGACATTTAATGTCGTTTCTCTTTTTACAGGTAAGCCTAGTAAATAGTTGTAAATAGGAACACGAATAATAAAATTAAAGAAAAACTCTTTTTACAGGAGAAACTCAGTTATGTTATTGTTCCTGCCTTTACCTAATTAGTAGAGAGAATAAGAATCCTTATAAAACGACATTACCGTCAAGAAAAACAGGACTATGGATAAACTAAGGTTCGATTTTGTTGTGAAAGCAGCAGGGGATGGGAAAACAAACGTAATTGCCCTAACCTCTATTGGAACACAGGAGAACAGGAACTTTATTATGCCGGCAGAATACCAAGCAATGAATTTACACACAATTCTTGAAAAAACAAAAGCTTACGGCAGAATAAGGAATACGCTAAAAAAAGGCACCAGAAGAGAGGAATATGGATAACTCTTACAGAAGATTTGAAAAATACTTATCTAGATGAAGAAGAAAATGTAATGTTTAATGAATATTATTTAGAAGTAGTTGAGGGAGAAACACTAGAAAAGAAAGACACTGAAGTCACAGAAGACGCTATGACTAAATTATTAGAAAAACTCATAAACCAGCAGCAAAATTATGAACGTCAAAATCTGCAAAAAATCTCAGAGAAATTTATATTAGAAAAATACTCAACAAAAAGTACCAATGCATATCAATGGGTACAAGATTTTGAGAATGAATGTCATCGCTTTAAAATAATACAAGATAGAAAGAAAATTAAAATTTTCAAACTATTCCTAGAGAAATCTTGCCTAGATTGGTACAGCAGCATGATGATAAAATTATCTATAGACTCAGAGTGGGAAAAGTGGAGAAAAAGTTTTATTGAAACTTACGCAAATAAAGGATGGAGCCAAATTAGATATGCAATGTCATTTAGATACCAAACAGGGTCACTGCTAGAATATGCAGTGAAGAAAGAAAAGCTTCTATTAGAGGTAAGGAAAACTATTGATACTGGTACATTAATAGACCTAATAGCTGCAGGTTTACCAAATTTCATAACAAACAGGATTGACAGAGAGGCATTACAAGAGACTGAAGATTTATTTAATAAGATAGGAAAACTAGAGCACATGACTGAAAAAAGAAAATTTGGAGAAAAAAAATAATAACCAAAATGGAAAATAAAGTCACAAGAACACCATGTAAAATTTGTGAGAAAAATAACAAATATATAGGTATAAAATAGGCCTGTAACGAGCATATAGTGATGTTTAACAAAGAATTGAATTTATTAAAAATAAAAGATATACATGATTTGTTAGAACGGAACGTTTCGACACTACTTGTGTCTCTTCAGCCGTAAATAAATGAATACATTGATATTGATGATAAATATGATTACGAAATATGATTGAGAATAATTAATAACAGTGGATCGCCAGATAATTGTTGCGTAATTTGGAGTTGACATGATGTTTGTTGTATTTCTTAATATCACTCACCCCGTGTGGATTTAGCTGGTGAAAATGTGTTATGTGTGTCGGAAACATCGTTGAGGTAGCTTGTACAAACTATAAAATTATTGTGTGTATTGGTGTGATGTACGATTGCACTTTACAATATAACTGAATTTGCTCACCTTTGTTTGTAAAATTGTCGAAAATTAAAATTATAATATAATAGTTATAGTCAATTAATAAAACAATTTAATATATTTAAAGTTATATGAGAGATGAGTCATACTATAATTCTCAGTAAACTTTAAATTGATAAACACTGTTGTTACGGGCGTTCGATAACAGATAAAGTGGTGTATTCGGTAACCGAGCCTTATATATATTTCTGTAGGTGAGACCAAAATAAGAAATAAATATTGTGAGTTATGTTTTTGTATGACAGAAGGATTTAAGCAACGGAAAATATGATCTGTCTAAATATTCTGTATCATCCATAGCATTGAGACCGTTTTTTTGTTTTTTTATATGAATTGTTTCAGCAATTAACCTCTTATAATAATTGGTTTCATGGTCTAATATTTTTACGTTGTCCCAATCCATGTTGTGTTTATATTCCGTGATATGTTGGGAAACTACCGATTGATTTGATGTATGTAGTTTTATGTTAGTCTTATGTTCACATATTCTTGTTTTTAATTGTCTTTTGGTCTGACCTACGTAGGATGCGGTGCAATCTTTACAATTAATTTTATAAATGACGTTGTTGTTGCATTCTGTTGGTGTAATATCTTTGTGTACTTTGATAAATTTGTTGAGGCGGTTAAAACATTTGAAACCAGCAGCAAACTCCGTTCCTCGAAATGAGTTACAGACATTCAGATAGATTTTTAATGTAAGGAACCGCTATGAATCTACTGCTTTTTTCATTTTTTTCCCTGTTTACCATCGTTCCGAAACCGTATTTTAATTTCGTGGCTATAAGTTTTTTTTGTTTAACAAAGAATTGAATTTATTAAAAACAAAAGATATACATGATTTGTTAGAACGGAACGTTTCGACACTACTTGTGTCTCTTCAGCCGTAAATAAATGAATACATTGATATTGATGATAAATATGATTACGAAATATGATTGAGAATAATTAATAACAGTGGATCGCCAGATAATTGTTGCGTAATTTGGAGTTGACATGATGTTTGTTGTGTTTCTTAATATCACTCACCCCGTGTGGATTTAGCTGGTGAAAATGTGTTATGTGTGTCGGAAACATCGTTGAGGTAGCTTGTACAAACTATAAAATTATTGTGTGTATTGGTGTGATGTACGATTGCACTTTACAATATAACTGAATTTGCTCACCTTTGTTTGTAAAATTGTCGAAAATTAAAATTATAATATAATAGTTATAGTCAATTAATAAAACAATTTAATATATTTAAAGTTATATGAGAGATGAGTCATACTATAATTGTCAGTAAACTTTAAATTGATAAACACTGTTGTTACGAGCGTTCGATAACAGATAAAGTGGTGTATTCGGTAACCGAGCCTTATATATATTTCTGTAGGTGAGACCAAAATAAGAAATAAATATTGTGAGTTATGTTTTTGTATGACAGAAGGATTTAAGCAACGGAAAATATGATCTGTCTAAATATTCTGTATCATCCATAGCATTGAGACCGTTTTTTTGTTTTTTTATATGAATTGTTTCAGCAATTAACCTCTTATAATAATTGGTTTCATGGTCTAATATTTTTACGTTGTCCCAATCCATGTTGTGTTTATATTCCGTGATATGTTGGGAAAATACCGATTGATTTGATGTATGTAGTTTTATGTTAGTCTTATGTTCACATATTCTTGTTTTTAATTGTCTTTTGGTCTGACCTACGTAGGATGCGGTGCAATCTTTACAATTAATTTTATAAATGACGTTGTTGTTGCATTCTGTTGGTGTAATATCTTTGTGTACTTTGATAAATTTGTTGAGGCGGTTAAAACATTTGAAAACAGCAGCAAACTCCGTTCCTCGAAATGAGTTACAGACATATTCAGATAGATTTTTAATGTAAGGAACCGCTATGAATCTACTGCTTTTTTCATTTTTTTCCCTGTTTACCATCGTTCCGAAACCGTATTTTAATTAAAAATAACAAAGGTGCACGTTATCACCCCGAAGCATTATGTTGGTTTAAACCGAAAAATAATGAAGAAAAAAAATTAAAAAATAGAATTTGTAAATAATTCGGAACTAGAAAATGCATTTGTAGGTTTATTTATTATCTACTTATGCTATCGCTCGCAAATGGCAGGACAGGTAGTTGGATGCGGGAATTGGCGCAGTGATTACAGTCTCTGTTATAGTTAACACATTATATATTTACATATTTTTACAGTATTTGACATTTGTGCGTGTTAAATAATCGAGAGGGACGTATTTCCTCTGTCCTCCTCGTTTCCGAGTTTGCGTCCACTGGTCGTGAGACGTCTTGGCTGGAGTGTTGGCGACAGGAACCTCGTCGGTTTGCGTGCCTACTGTGCACTGTTGAGGCAAGGCCCAGGGTGGCAGTCGCCACGGCACGGAGACCTCGGAGCGTATCCTCGGAGTCCTCGGTCTCGTTGGGCTCTCGTCGGCCGACGAGAGTATGATCGGCGACGACGGATGCAGATCCAACTCCGGTTCTGAGTATATAGTATCCGGTATCGGAGTTGGCGCACCACCTCGTGTCGCTGTCCCCGTCGATGCTGGCGGCACGTAAGGCGTTGGTGCGGCAATCTCCGGTGGCGTTGCCCTCGGACGCTTATTAGGCGGTAAGGCGCCGGTGTTCGGGCGAGGCAGCGTCGTTCCGGGGGCCAGGTGTTTGGCACAAGACCCGGGGCGTTTGTCGCCGGAGCGAGGGCGCTTGTCGCCTGATCGTGGGCGTTTAGCGCCGAATAGGGGCGGAAGTGCGCCAGTGATTAGGCGTATGGCGCCAGGTGTAGGCGAGGGTACGCCAGGGCGTTGGCGTGGAGCGCCAGATGATGGCGAGGAAGCGCCGTATCCTTGGCGAGGAGCGCCAGATGATGGCGAGAAAGCGCCGGAGTGTTGGCGTGGAGCGCCAGGTGAGGACGAGGATGCGCCGGAGCTGTTAGGGCGCAGGGCGCCGAGCGAAGGCGAGGATGCGCCGGCTTTCTGCTGTTCCGCGCCGGTCCCTTGGTCGCCCTTCCTCCTGATGGCGTGGAGAGGCGTTGACCGGGTCCGTTGGCGAGTCACAATCTCCTCCAGTGGAGGAGGGATGTTCTCCTTGTGGCCCGTAATTTTGGCGATGTTCTTTGGCGTCTTCTCTAAAATCGCTGGGCGCTTATTAAAAGATGCGTGGGCCGATTCAATTTTACTCTGCGGGGGTCCTCATTATATATCCCGCGGGCCGTCTTTTTACTCGCGGAAAAGCAAACTTGGCGTGCGGCGCCTAGCGGAGGTGCCCGGTACTACGCGGCGCGCCTATATGTAGCCGCCCGCGCTGTTTTTCAACTGCGGGAAAGCTAACTGGGCGCGCGCCGCCTAGCGGCTGCGCCCGGTACTTCGCGTCGGTGCGCACTACTACGTCTCGTGTGGTGTATACCGCCACAGTATTGATAAAAGAAAATCCAAGAAACTAGATTTAACACCATTGATTAAAGTAAAGGTATTGCTTAACGACACTCTGGAAGTGAATGGCATTTATGACTCCGGTTCAAACGTATCTTTGATAAATTCAAGATTGTTGAAAAAGAAGAGAAAACAAATAAGCAATACTAGTAATACAAATTTAAAAACAATCAATGGTGTCAAAAAAGCGGATGGATTAATAACTGTAAAAACAAAAATCTTTAATATAGAAAATATGATGGATATTTTTGTTATAAACAGTGAAGATTTCAATTATGATTTCCTGATTGGCCTAGATTGCATAAAAAAATTTAAATTATGCCAAAATGAAAAATTAGAAATAAAACAGAGAATAATTCCTAGTCTAAAAGGAGAAGAAATAAAGAATAACTATGATGATAAAGAGGAGAAGAACTTGAAAGAAGAAAGGACTGATTTAATAAAAAAGGAAATAAGATATGAAATTAAAGGAGAAGAGAAAAACTACACGATAAATTTTAATGAACACATAGATGGAAAAAATTTTGAAATAATTACAGATCATTTAGAATATGAAGAGAAAAATGAGATTGATAAATTTATAGAAAAATATGGAGCAACATTTGCGAAAGATAAATATGATATAGGAACAGTGAGGAATTATGAAGCTCACATAGATCTACTAATTGAAAAATATCCTAGTAAAAGACCGTACAGATGTACGAGTGAAGACAGGAAAGAAATTGAACAACAAATCGCTAAATTACTAGAAACAAAATTAATTGAAGAATCATGCAGTCCATTTGCCGCTCCGGTAACCTTGGCATACAAACGAGAAGAGAATAAAAAAAACAAGATTATGTATAGATTTTCGGGACTTAAATAAAATAGTGGTGCCTCAATCACAGCCGTTCCCTTTGATCGAAGATCTTATGGAGAAAACAAGAGACTGTAAGTACTTTTCCACATTAGACACAAACTCAGCATTCTGGGCAATACCTTTGAAAATTGAAGATAGAAAAAAAAACAGCATTTGTAACACAAGAGGGGCACTTTCAATGGACTTGCCTACCGTTTGGGTTGAAAACCTCGCCAGCGATTTTCCAAAGGATTTCGAGCAACATTATAAGAAAACATAAACTTGCGGACTTTGTAATCAATTATATCGATGAAATACTAGTTTTTTCAAAAACATTTGCTAAGCATATTGAACACTTAACACAATTATTGGAAGCAATAAGAAGTGAAGGATTCAAATTAAAGTTTTCAAAATGTGCGTTTGCAAGGAATTGGGTAAAGTATTTGGGTCACATAATACAAAACAATTCAATACGCCCATTAAAAGACAATCTAGTATCAATAAGAAATTTTCCTACACCAAAAACACAAAAAAATGTTAGACAATTTTTGGGAAAGATAAACTTTTACAATAAATACGTAAAAGACAATGCAATTATTTTAAATCCACTACACAATCTGCTAAGGAAAAATCAACAATTTATGTGGACGGAAGATTGTCAGGCATCATTTGATAGAATAAAAGATCTTCTTTGTCATCAACCAATTTTAGGAATATTTGATCAAAGGTTACCAATAAACATATACACGGATGCTAGTTTAAAAGGAATAGGAGCGATTTTAAAACAACCACAAATGAATGGAGAAGAAAAACCAATCGCATATTTTTCAAAAAAATTGAATGATGCCCAAAAGAAAAAAAAAGCCATTTACCTAGAATGCCTAGCTATAAAGGAAGCTGTAAAATACTGGCAACACCGGCTCATAGGAAAAAAATTTACAGTTTTTTCGGACCACAAGCCGTTAGAAAATATGAATATAAAATGTAGGACCGACGAAGAACTGGGTGATTTGACATATTATTTATCTCAATACAATTTCAACATAAAATATTCACCAGGTAAATACAACCTAGAAGCAGACTGCTTAAGCAGAAATCCGGTCCTAGAACCAAATGAAAACGAAGATGAACAGCTAAAAATTGTAAACCTCATAAAATCAGAAGAAATTATTAGCGACCAAGAAAAGAACGAAGATTTGCAAATTGAAAAGAAAAAAATGATACAAAAGAATAAAATATACTATAAAAAGATAAGAAAGAAAGAAAAGATTGTACTATCAGAAAAACTCAGTGCAGAATTTATCAAAAAAGTTCATGAGCACTATTGCCACATAGGTATAGAACAAATGAAAAACAAAATTAGCCCTTTTCATACGAGCAAAAATCTACTGCTGAACATAAAAAAAATATGTAAAAACTGCACAATATGCATAAAGAATAAATCTAGAGGTCAAGATAAATATGGCCTAATGTCTCATTTAGGACCGGCGGAACGACCGTTCGAGATTATATCAATAGATACAATTGGAGGATTTGGAGGATCAAGATCAACAAAAAAATACCTACACTTACTAGTTGACCATTTTACAAGATACGTCTGGATATTGACGTCAAAGACTCAGAGTGCCAATGATTTCATAAAATTAGTATATGTATATGTATATATTATATATATACATATACATATATATATATATCTAGTGTCTTGTGAGAAATAAAGCTTTTTAAGTGAAAAGGTGTCTTTTCTCTGGGCGGAGCCCGAACTTCCCAGTTCTTATCCGGCAACGATCCCGATATACCCCGTGCTTCACGACAGGCACAACATAAAATTGGTGGCAGCGATGGGATAGCCGGAGGACCGTCTTGCTGAAGAACGACACCAAAGGAAGGAAGCTCGCATCCAATGTGCCCACGAAACTTCCAAGATTACTTCTCGTCCTCGAGCCCGGAACCGGTAACTATAGAACCTCTGCTCTATTGCCAGAAAGGCATCGGATATCTCCATATAGAGACGAAGGAAGCCCGTTGTCGTGCGTGTATAGATTCGAAATCTTAGTGGTTACGAATCAGGAAACACACACTTGTAGTTGACGGAGTACTCGTAAGGATCAACTGCCGCAATTGTCAAAAGCGACTAACCGGCGTCAGAGACGGAGCCAAGTGCAACGCTTGTCAAGACAAGTATACCGAATTTTTGCGCGACCCCACGAGAGTTGAACATTGGTACAGTGAGGACACCCTCGTAATTACCATCGAGACCATCATCGAGCCAGTTAAATAAAAAACACAAGTGATCGTGACAGTGACATTTCTGTCGTGCGCGTATTAGATTGTGTATCGGTCATTCACACCGCCAACGAGCAACGCCGCTGAAATTGGAGCCGCCGAGGAACGACCTACGACAACTCCACGGACAACGCATCGCAGGGCAACAACCGCCATGCAACAAGCGTCGAGCCACCGCCGTATCAGCCGCCGAGCCGAGAACCGCAGCGTCAGCAGCCGAGAGATACAGCGAGGAAAAATGCGAGCCGTACTACTAATGTAAGTGCGAAAATAATTTTGTAAAGCGACACTACGAAAGCGTTAGCCTAAATTCCGTGCGTACAAAATAAAAAGGCGCTACCTAATGTCGGAACAATCGAAGAAACGCGTTACATTTAAGAAATCATGATTTCTTAGCGCACCTTCACGACTCTTTAATAGATTCGGCACCGTAACTTCCGTACAAGTAGCCGAAGCCGTGGCGCGCGACATTAGCGAAAACGTGCGCCTAAACTTAGAGACAGTTTATTTGGACGCAAGCTCGCCCGAACCAGAGGTCAATCCGATCGCGAGACGCGCATCCAACAACCGAGTTTCGGTTAGAAATTATTCCCCCGTATCAGTCGATGGTAGCATTTTTGGCGCGATTAGCGACGACGATATGAGACGGAACACGACGACGCGAACTGTTCCCCCTGACGCTGTCGACAGGGAAATCGAAAACTTACGAGCACAACAGGCTCAAGAAAACGCCGCCGCGCGTTATGCAGACGCCGGAGAACCGATATCAGACCCTAGTAACGATCTGCTTGCCGAACTTGTGCAAGGATTCCGAATAATGCAAGAGCAATTAGACGCTCCACGCGAACAAGTACGCGACCGTCCCGCTAATTTGGATATAAGTCAAATACGACACAGATACAGATCAGGGAACCCCCGACATTCGGAAAACGAGTTCAACGCGACATACGGAAGAACCGAAAACGATATCAGAAATCGACGTAGCACCGCATCGCATTACCTAACATTAAAAGAAGCACGGACAATGATCCCAGACTTCGACGGAACATCGCGACATAAACTCCAAGAATTCACAAACTCTTGCACATACGCCATGCAAAATATAAATCCCGCGGACAAAGAATCGTTAATTTAAGCCATCTTGTATACCAAGTTAAAAGGGAAAGCCATGCAGGATTTTGAAACACGCGACGTTCAGACATACGAGGAACTCAGACAACAACTAGAAGACTGTTATCAGACGAAACAGAGCACGACACACCTACAAATAGAGTTCAATTTGTTAAAACAAAAATCGAGTGAAACCGCGCACGCTTTCGGTCAACGCATCGATTTACTAGCTATGAAGCTATACGACTCCATGATCGAGGGAGAAGACCGCTCTCCCGTATTTAAACGCGCAATTCAGCAAACAATAAAAAAGCAAGCGTTGATAATTTTCAAATCGGGTTACGCGATGACCTTAAGATCCTCGTCCGAGCACAGCGATATAAGACACTCCAGGAAGTGATAACCGGCGCGAGCGCGGAAGAGAAACTCGTCGGGCATACGACGACCGGGTTTCATAACAAAAACAAACTTGACACAAATTACCCGCGACAAACTCGTGCCCCGATTTCGCAATGCTATAAATGTGGAAAAAACGGTCATTTCGGACGCGAATGCCGCAGCAGCAATAAATACGCGCTCCCAAAACCCGAGAAATCATTGCGAATAAATACAATAAATAAATATTGCACACATTGCAAGAAGTCCGGACATAGTCGCAATGAATGTTGGAATCTAAACGGACGACCTAAAAATCGCAAATATAAAAATCTGGAAGACAATAGAAAAACACGCGCCGAGGACACACGCGAACGAAAAAACTCGCAGCGACAGCGAAAAAGGAGCACCGACTCCGCAAGCAACAGTAGCGAAGACGAACACAAGGAGGAGAGAAAGAGAGCACCTTCGAAAGCGCTAGAATATCGCGTCTCACATAAAAAAAATACACCGCACACACACATCAAACCGAAATTGCCAATGGTAACTCTACCCGTACGCGAAGTAAAGAGCGGAAAAATAAGTATGATGTGCGATTCTGGATCAACCATTTTGTTGATAAAACTAAAAGAATTAAAGGACGAAACATTGATCTACGAAGGCAAAATTCCACTCACCGGAGTAACTGGACATAAAATACACACTATCGGGAAAACGCACGCTACGATTAAAATAGATAATTATAGAATAAAGCACACCTTCTACGTAGTAAAAGACGACATGCCTATCGAACACGACGGAATCATAGGATTTGATTTCCTACATAAGCACTCCGTCATCTGCGACTTTAAAAGGGCGCGACTCAGAATTGGAGAAGCGATATTAAAACTGCACAACCTCAGCAGAATAACATTAAAACCGCGCTGCGAAACAATTATTAGAGCCGCAATCGATACGAATCGAATAGGCATAGTTTGCGCAGAAGAAACCGCACCCGGCATATACATCGGCAACGGCCTAGTAGAGCTGACGGAGTTTACTTGCCCCGTCAGCATAATTAACACTACAGACAAGGAGGTCGAAATACAAACACCGACGGTGACACTCGAAGAAATAGAACGAGACACCGCAACCGGGATACACGTGATAGAAAATAATAAACTAAACAAATCCAATACTCCGCGTAAAGACCGCATTAAAAAGCTACTTTGAACCGAACATCTAAATACGGAAGAACGACAGACGCTCGTAAAAATATGCGAAGAATACGCCGATACATTTCACTTAGAAGGAGAACCGCTGACGTGCACCGCCGCCATGGAACACGAGATAAACACGCGCGCTGACACCTCACCGGTAAATGTGAGACCATATCGTCTTCCAGAAAAACATAAGACAGAAGTAAACCGGCAAATAACCGAAATATTAAAAAACAAAATAATAAGAACGAGTGCGAGTCAATGGAACGCACCCTTATTAGTGGTACCAAAAAAGGCCGACGCATCCGGAAAATCTAAGCTTCGAGTGGTAGTTGACTTTCGAAGACTAAACGACTTAACAATAGGCGACTCATTTCCACTGCTCAATATCACCGACATACTGGACCAGTTGGGAAACGCCAAATACTTCACAACGCTGGACTTGGCGTCAGGATATCACCAAATCCCGATGGCCGAGCAAGACAAAAACAAAACAGCATTCTCAACGCCCTACGGACATTACGAATTCAATCGAATGCCGTTCGGATTGAAGAATGCGCCGGCGACCTTCCAGCGATTGATGAACTCCGTACTCACCGGAATCCAAGGACTTAAATGCCTAGTCTATTTAGACGACATCGTCATATACGGAGCAAGCCTAGAGGACCACAACAAGTGATTGAAGAAAGTATTACAGAGACTTCGAGAAAACAACCTAAAACTGCAGCCGGACAAATGTGAGTTCTTACGCAAGGAAGTAATTTATTTGGGTCACATAATTTCGGAGAACGGAATATCTCCGGACCCTTCGAAACTAACGGCAATAAAAGAATTTCCGACACTGAAAAAAGTAAAAGACGTACAGTCGTTCTTAGGCTTAGCCGGATATTATAGGAAATTCATAGAAGATTTTTCAAAAATTGCCAAGCCGCTAACAAAGCTCACAAAAAAGGCGGAGAAGTTCGAATGGACCACGGATCAACAAAACGCTTTTGATACGTTAAAGGAAAAATTAATAACGGCGCCAGTGCTACAGTACCCCGATTTTACGCAGGAATTCATCGTAACCACTAATGCTTCCGACTATGCAATCGGAGCAATCCTATCGCAAGGAAAGGTAGGCAACGACCGGCCAATTGCTTACGCCAGCAGAATTTTATCACGAGCGGAGCAAAACTATAATACTACCGAAAAAGAATTACTAGCAATAGTATGGGCCGTAAAACATTTTAGGCCATACGTACACGGTACAAAATTTAAAATCGTGACCGACCATAAACCTTTAATATGGTTATTCAATGACCTTGGATCAAGACTAATCCAGTGGAGACTCAAGTTAAAAGAATATGACTACGAAATAATACACAAAGCCGGACGAGCAAACGCGAACGCCGATGCACTGAGCCGCAACGTAACTCGAGATACGAGGGAGTCAGAAGAAGAGCGAAAAATACACGCAATAGAAGAAGACGAGACAAGCGCCGACGATGCAAAAATCTACACGGAGGAAGAAAAGAAACAAATATTACATGAATATCACGATGCGCCCACAGGAGAACATCAAGGAGTCGAGCGAACAATAAAAAGGATCCGTCTGAATTATAATTGGCCAGGAATAACCAAGGACGTCGAAAAATACGTAGCAAAATGTGAATTCTGCCAAAAAAATTAATTATCACGAAAAATTAAAATGCCGCTAGTAATTACCGATACGCCCTCTCAACCCTTCGAAAAATGCACGTTGGATATAGTCGGACCGCTAACAGTAACAACGAAAGGAAACAAATATCTACTAACATTCCAAGACAGCTTAACGAAATTCAGCAAAGCGATACCGATCCCAAATCAAGAAGCGAATACGATTAGTAAAGAATTTGTAACAAAAATTGTTCTTGAACACGGGATCCCAGAAAAAATTTTAACAGATCAGGGTACAAATTTCCTTAGCGAGATCTTTAAAAATACGTGCAGATTGCTAAAAATCAATAAAATACAGACAACCGCGTACCACCCTAAAAGTAACGGCGCGTTAGAACGATCGCACCGCACGCTAGCTGAATATTTACGACATTACATCAATATAGATCAAACTGACTGGGACGAATGGATACCGTTTGCGATGTTTACATATAACACGACACCGCATACAGCAACCGGATACACACCTTTCGAATTAATTTACGAGCATCAAGCGGAAATACCGACAACACTAACAAAACCTCCTAAACCTACGTATAACTACGACGATTACGCAGGAATTAAGAGAGAGATCACGGGCAACGAACCAGCTCGCTAAAGGACATCTCAAAGAAGAGAAAATCAAGGCCAAAAATATTACGACAAAGGAACTAAAGTTACGCAATTTAAAGTAGGCGACAAGGTACTGGTCTATGACGAGACATTACGACGAGGACGATCGAAAAAACTCGAATCACTATGGACCGGACCATATACAATACTTGAAAAGAATTCCGATGTCAACTACACAATTAAAAAGGGGCGAAAAACAATACGTATTCACGTAAATAAGCTTAAGCCGTTTATAGAAGCATAAGCAAAAATAACGAAATAAAATTATCAATACTCATCTCAACAATCCAGAGAGAAGTAAAAAGATAATATTAAATTACAGGATGCTTACCTGCTGGAACAGCAAGGTAGTCACAAAGCCATATGACACGGAGCCATATGACTTACAAGAATTCAACCATAACCCAGACTTATATTTCGAGAAGATCGGAAGATTACACTACGCCAAAGAAACCTTTTTTTTTACGAAAGAAGGAGGAAATGCCTTATGCACACCGACCAGGCCGTCCTGAGTCCCCGGTAGTGTGGGACTCTCACCTACTAAAACCTCCACCCAAGTTCCCACCCTGATCTTAAGCGATGTTCTGCTGACCGGGGTCCGGGGACCCGCTTTCGCGGAGCCCGGTAGACCAATTTAATTTCACCCTCGTAACCCTAACCCCTTTCCCCGTCGATCTCATCACCAGAAGAACCCCCCTCTTAACCCTCCCCCCTCCCCGCGGCACCTGCCCTGCCCTCCTCCCACCAAATGAATGTATAGAAAGTAATCCTTATTAGTGTGTGTGTCGGTGTATGTGTAGTTGTATAGCGTAGTGATAGTGTATAAGTGTGAGCGTAACCCCTTCCTGTAACCCCTTCTTGTAATTGTGCGAGTGTAAGTACTTTGACGCGAAAATGAAAAGTATGTTGATCATACTCGAAATCTGCGATTTTAGATGTTGAAGAAAGAAATAAGGAGTAATAAAAAGAGAGGCGCATTGCCACATGTGTTTATACCGAGTAAACAATGTAAGATGCGCCACACCCACTCCCTAACCCATCCCTCCCTTAGTATATATATATATATGTATATGTAAACTATTTCCCTTAATGCAGGCTTTGAGTCGAGGAGCATAATTTTGTACCTATAATTAAGAATAAATGTAGGTTAAAATTTCATATAATCGTCACTCACCGAGTCTTGTCGTTGTCAGTCCGACTCCGATGTTGACCCGTCCGCCTCTACGGAGGAAGAAGAAGAAGAGGATAGCCTCGCTCTCTCCAACCGTCTTTCTATATCCTCCTTTTCTCTCATAATGTCTTCTACGTATGCGGAGAAGGCCATGATTCCCACGACGCTATAATAGTATCCATAACGTCGCCGAGGGTAAAATCTCTCTGAAGGTTTAGCTTCCTCTTCACAGTGATCCGTTGCGTATCCCACATCGGGCACTCTCTTATCGTGTGGTACATATCATCCACATCATCCATGCCGCAGGCAAAGCACATGGCGTCTGTCCTCTTGCCAATTTTATGAAAAAATTTAGCAAAACACCCATGACCAGTGAGCACCTGGGTAAGGTGAAAAGACATGCTGTTGATTGTATCTCTCGTTAACCAGTTCTCTAGTCTTGGTACGATGATTAATTTGGTGAATTCACCCGGAGTATTCGCCTTTTCGAGAGTTGTCCTCCATGAATTGCACATGTTGATAAATTCTTCTACCCTGATTTCCTTCTTGCTGATCGGGTCTAGGTTGCCATTGTCCCTGAGATCTTTTATACGGTTATATGTTCGCTTTCTTGTTGTTGCTAGCAGCTTGATAGGAGGCAGCCGAGCCAGCAACAGCGCAGCGACGCCAAAGAAACCTGGAAGCTAGTGATAAAATTGGACCTGGAGGCATTACTTCAAAAATACAAACAAATAGAAGAATACATACAGGAACAACAATTGAAATGTGACACGCTGAAGTTCCACGTACAGTACCAACAAGACGCATGCACCAGTTTCGAAAGCATTGTAACAAGAGAGGCCAGATACTTAAAAAGTATCATGACGCAGATCCAAACCGTATACAGATCACCGACTGACAGACGCCGGGGACTAATCAACGGGATAGGATCAATCGCAAAAACACTGTTTGGAACAATGGACGCAGAAGACGAAAAACAAATTAAGGAGCAATTGGAGTTAATACAAAACAACCAACAAACACAGCACGCAGTGAAAAACCAAATAAAGGTAATAAATACAACGATAGCGCACATAGAAACGCTAGAAAATATAGTCCAACGGAACGAAAAGCTTCTACAGAAGCAAATAAACACCTTTTTCGAACGCGAAGATATTACCGAGCACTTCCAAATAGTTACCGCGGTCATTACGGAATTAATACGCGACGGGGAAAACGTATTAGATTACCTTGCACACGTACGACAAGGAACAATACATTTAAAATTAATGCCGGTAGAAACAATAATCGCGCAATTAAAGGAGGCAACGCAACAAATTCTAAGGGGATTATATTTTCCGTTTGCAGTCCATGCCGAGGACTGGCTACAAATAGAAAAATATGTAAAAATAAGTGCGTACTACGAGAAAACAAAAATTTTCACCATTCTCCGATTTCCACTAATAGCAAAACCGACGTACGACGTTATTAAAGTAACTGCGCTCCCTGTTCCCGATCATAATGCGATAATGTCATTAACAGAAATAAAAAACGAAATAATCGCGTTAGATAGAGAAACGCAAACATATTTAATAATAACAAAAAGCGAATTAGAAAACTGTATCAAAACCAATTCCGAGTATTTATGTCAAAAAACAAGACCAGTGTACCGAATAAATGCGAACGCACCCTGCAAAATACAAATGTACGTGCAAAAGCAACATTATCACCATAATTGCAATATAAAGCATATAATCGCGAAACATGCAATATGGATTGCATTACATCAACCGGACACTTGGCTGTATTTCACCGCCGCTAACTTACAAATAACGATGCAATGCGACGGACAACACAAATACAGAAAAATAATAAAAAATACGGGACAACTTAAATTAAAAGGAAGATGTAAACTAACAACGGAAGACATAACTATTCAGTCAAAAAACACAGTTTACGAAACAGACATAGAAACATATTTACCAGAAATAAACATGACGCTACTACGCGATCTCAATATACCGACATATCAACGAAACCTTATTAGATGTCACAGGACACGAAACCGAATTAACAAAATTGAAAGCTAAATTAGAGACAATAAATAGCGACTTACAAAACAACGAGCAACAATTTTTTGAGAAAAAACCATTTTTATATCCGATGGCAACAAACGGAATAACTATAATTATAATAATAGCTATCATAGTTTATGTGTGAAAATGCGGCAGATTCTCTCCCGATTGGGAGACGGCACGCGGACAGGTGAATGATTAAATGCGGCACTAAGCTTTAGATGACACTGGCTTTATTCGCGACAACGTCAATAACAAATTGTACAGAGTGGTAACGGGCCACGTGTGAGCACGATAATGGCGAGAATGTTCCTTGCGAACTACTGCGAGTGAAAAAGCCGCACATAAATAACACGACACCTTGATGAAATCAAATGATCACAATAAGTAGCGGAGCACCGCGTGTAACTCCGTATGAGCAGATCTCGCGAATGTTCAGCTTCGGTCGAGGGTCGAGTTGATCCTCGCGGCCGGAGCTACGCCGTTTCGCACTGGTCGTTAACCGGCACCGAATAGAATTACTGATTCTCGCGCGTTGCTGAATTGTTTTGATGTCAAAGAATGCGACAACGATGCGATGACAATGCTCGTCACATCTAGCGGAGCCCGGTAACTATTGACGGAGATTTGACCGAAGAGCGACTTTGCGAAATTTGCTAGCTCACCACGAGTCAGAATCCACGGTCCTCCGGGGCACGATCTCGGTCATCTTCAAAGTCCCGTAACTCGGGAACGATGAGAGATACGAGGTTCGACCAAATCTCGTCGAGATCTACGAGAGGGGACGAACGGCGATACCGTATCTCAAACCGTGTACGAGTTACGGGACTTTGAAGGAAAGAGACGAAAGATAACTAACTAATCGTTTTGTAATTTTGTTTTTTACTTTTGCAGGATATTTCTAAGTGCAAATTCGTCAATGTCGTCATTGTGGTCAATGTCGACATCGTCGTCTAACGACGATGTGAGTTTTCTAACACCCGACTTTTCTGCCAATCCCATCTTGGCTTTATTAGATCCTACATTAGTCGACTATACCCTAGTAGCAAAATATATTGGCTCTACATTGGCTAAACATTGGTTATGTTGGGAGTGAATTGGCCGACATTTCCCAATATGAAGCCAATATTGGTCAAAGAATAAATGCAAATGTACTCCTGATGTTGCACGTCAATAATTATATAATATTGGATTTATATTGGACGTGCATTGGCCAAGATTTCCCAATATAATATGAATATTGATTATAAAATAAATGCAAATGTACTGCCAATGTTTCGTGCTAATAATGACACGGTATTGCGTTTACATTGGAAGTGCATTGGCCAAGATTTCCCAATATAATGTGAATATTGATTACAGAATAAATGCAAATGTACTGCCAATGTTACGTGCTAATAATGACACGGTTTTGCGTTTACATTGGAAGTGCATTGGACTAGTGTCTTGATTTTAGTTGAAATGAATATCGTTCCAACGAACGAGTTCTCTGTTTGGCTGTATCAGACAGTCAATTTGTCGCTTGTTAATCAAAAGCTGCGTTCGAATAAAAGTCGCTTTATGCGCTACAAACGTCGTTCTTCGATAGTTTAAGACTAATTTGCATGTAAAAAAATTTTAGTAGTAACCGTGTAAGAAAGTCGATCAATCACAGTCAAATATTTTTATTATATTGTGAGAATATTTGACCGTGATTGGCCGATTTGCTTACGACCTGACGGTTACGACTAAAAATTTTTTATGTGCAATGGCCTTTAAGCGGCATCTACAATAAAATTTTTGCATAATACTTAATAAGCTTTAAAAGGGGGTTACATATACCTTTGACAGGCCTAAAACTAGCTAGGTCCTAAAATTAACGAATTTTTATTGTGATAAAATTGTTTTATTAGAAAATGAAAATACATGTCTTGTAGAATAGTCTTTTAAAAATATCTCCTTAAAATTTGAATAAAAAATATAAAAAATTGAGGTCTTGACAGCTATTTTCCCGAACGCCGTTTTTTACAAACATGATTCGGGAAAATAACTGTCAAGACCTCAATTTTTGATATTTTTTATTCAAATTTTAAAGAGATATTTTTAAAAGACTATTCTACAAGAAATGTATTTTTATTTTTTAATAAAACATAATTTTACCACAAAAATTCGTTAATTTTAGGACCTAGTTTTAGACCTATTAAAGGTATGTAACTCCCTTAAGCTGTAATTTGGCCAATCATATAGGTCATAGCTGTCTTACTATTCGATCGTGATATTATAATCGATTCGCTTACTGCTTAATTAAGTCTTAGGGACGCATTGTAGACACCGCTTTACTGAAAAAGTTGAACAAAAACAGAACACGCTTATCATAATGCTAAAAGCTAAAAGTGATTTCCGAACGCACCCAGACAGTCAATTATTGTCAGACAGTCAATTGTCTCTTACTCGAGGCTCGAGACTCCTTACTCACGACTCACGACGCCATACTTCAGAAACGTGCGTGGTGCATACGTTTGGTGCTGAAACTATCATCAGTGTTTTTTCTGTTGGCGAGGAAACAAATGTGATAAAAGTAAGTCTCAAATAACGTCTGTATCAATCAATTTAAGTTACATTCCGGAAGTCTCCGAGAAAAATTTTATTGAAATATACGTAACGTGCACTATAGTTTTTTTTAAAGTAATATCTAGCTTGAAGATGAAGACGTTTCGGAACGTTATCTAAGTATATACCTAAGTATATTAATAATTTAACGTATTTGATTCTTTTTAATGTTTATCTCATGTGATATATATTTTGGAAGCAAATTTGAGGTACAATCGTCTTTACACGTGAAAATAAATATACACACACAGAGCAACAAATGCAAATATTTAAGCATTTACGTTCGTGATTTATTCGTTTTTTTTTTGTTTATCGAAAATTTGTATTGATCAGAATTACTATTTCGTAATATGCTACCGACAATTATATTGTTGCGCAGATAATTATGATATACATATAACATATTACGGAAAAACTGTGCAAAATAAATTAATAAATGTATACACATTATATACTTTAACGCATATACTTTAACGCATATACTTTAAACTGTATTATTTGCAGGTAATATTCTTCTCAAATTTTATGTGCACTCTAAATTTTCGCTTTTCCTATTTTTGAAAAAAGATTTGTACTTCCTAAATCAAATATTATTGTTAATAATTAAAGAAAATAAGCTTATGTATGTTTATATGTGAAGACATACATACGTTTTTTTATTTTTATTGGTTATTGCAATGTCCTCAAAAAGACGTGCCAAGTGGCAAGTAATAAATAAAAGAGTAAAAAAACATTTGGCTAGTCTTGAAATACAAGATGATGAATACAATGAAACAGAAGATAGTTTTCAGAAAGAAAGAGAAATTCGGCTTGATAATAGTCAAACTGTTAAAGAAACTATCAAACCAAAATATTTTCTTGATTTTGATGTTTCAGAGCATTGCCAACAATTTGATCAATATGATTTTTTTGACGATAATTCTATAGTAGAAAACGTAGATAACATTTTTGATTGTGCAAGTAATACATCTGATAACGAATCTTGTTCTTCGATAGAAAATTATTTAATTGAAGATGATATAATTGAAGAAGGTTGTAGTAATAATAATAACGCAGAATTTTTTAGTAGCAATAGTAATAATAGTGATGTATTTAAAGATTGCACGAAATCTAACTTATCCAATGATCTTGCTCAGTGGGCTGTTGAATTTAAAATTTCACACAGCTTTAAATTCTATTGTACGTATATTGTAAAAGTATAATTTTACTCTGCCTAGCGATGCTAGAACTTTATTAAAAACGCAAAAAAAGGCTGTTGTTCTTGATATGCATGATGGCAAATACTGTTATTTTGGGATTGCTAATAATTTGAAAATAATATTTTCTAAAGTACCTGTACTACAATCATTACAAAAAATAAACCTATTTGTGAACATTGATGGAATACCATTAGCCAATAGTTCTTCAATCCAATTTTGGCCGATACTTTGTAAAATAAATCAATCTTTGTATAAATTAGAACCTTTTATTGTCGCTGTTTACTGTGGGCAATCAAAACCTTCAAATATACATGATTATCTTAAATATTTTATACACGAGTATAAGATTCTTTGCGATGTTGGAATAGTTATTAATAGAAAATTATATTCGATTTCAATTTCGGGTTTTATTTGTGATGCACCTGCTAGAGCCTTTATTAAACAAGTGAAAGGACATACTGGTTTTTATGGTTGTGAAAGATGCACACAAAAAGTAGCACATCCATTTAATGCGACGATATTTAACGAAATTGATACCGAATTAAGAACAAATGAAAGCTTTCTGCTACAAACGCAATTCGAGCATCACAATGGTGTTTCATCTTTAGCAGAAAACAATTTTCCCATAGTTACAGGATTTATATTGGACTCAATGCACTTAGTTTATTTAGGAATTATGAAAAGAATACTTTTTCAATTAGTACAGGGAAATAATTATTATTGTAAGTTAGATGCAAGAAGAGTTAATCTTTTGTCAGAAAGATTACAGTCGTTGCGTAAACATATTCCTGTAGATTTTGCAAGAAAACCACAAAGTTTAAACAAAATTAAAAAATGGAAAGCTACAGAATTACGTCTGTTTCTCTTATATATTGGACCTTTTGTTTTTAATGGAATTATTTCAAATAATCATATTGACCATTTTAAAATTCTTCATGCAGCTATATTTATTTTTTCCCATCAAAAGTTAGCAGTTGAGTTATGTAATTATGCACAATCTTTATTAATACAATTTGTTAAGACTTTCGATGACTTTTTTGGACCAGGCTCTAAAATTTACAACATTCACAGTCTTATTCATCTTTCAGATGATGTAAGAAATTTTGGCAAACCATTGGATGATATAAGTGCTTTTGATTTTGAAAATTTACTTGGAAAGATAAAAAGATCTCTTCGTTCTGGGAATAAACCATTATCGCAATTGTCACGACGACTTTCGGAAAGTAATTTCAATTCTTTCAAATATAGCTCTAACAATAAGTGGGAATTGAAACGTAAGCACGAACGTGGACCGCTTGTTGTTGATATAGAAAGCTCTATAAATCAATATGAAGAAATAATTTTTGATAAATATCACTTTATAATTCGTCATCAATCTGATTGTTATGCATTATTAAAAGATGGGACTATTGTACAGATTTTTAATATCATCCTCAAAAGTTCACAACAGATACATCATACCAATTTAATTTATAAGCAGTTTATGAAATACGATAACTATTTTAATTATCCTTGTGAATCTAAAAAATTACAAATATTTAGAATTAATAAATTGCAAGATTTATTCAAAATAGTTAATTTGTCACAAATAAAAGCCAAATGCATTGTATTACAGGACAGTACATCATATATTGCATACCCTCTTTTACACACAATCACTATGTAATCTAAATAAGCTAATAATATGTATATATGTATATGTATAATAATATATATTTTTTAAATGTATAATTCTTTTGTTAATATGTTCATATAGAAATCACTCGTTTAATACATGTACTGTATATATTTTTTTTATTAATGAAAAATGTATTTCTGCAACATTTTTGTACTTATGTAATAGCATTGTTCAGTGCATAAGAAATGTTGAACCATTGCAGAAATACTTTGATTATTCCAGAAACATAGAAAGTAAATGTAATATATTTTTTTTATACGTAGATGAATAATTATTCAATAGTAAAGTTCATCGAAGAGAGCACAGTCGAAATTATTCCTTCTTCCTGGGTTTTACCTGATAATAAAACTGCTTTGTGGCTTAAAGGCATAATTCCGTCAATCTTAAAAAGATATCTAAAGAGTCGTATTGAACCCACTGCCGATTGGTCTTCTGTTAAGATAAGAGTTTTGGGACAAGCAGGTATAGTCATTTTTTTATTTATACCTATTGAGTAATTGACTTATATTGAACATTTTCTAGTATCATACACATATATAGAATAATTTATATATATATATATATATTGTGACGATTTCTTTTTACGCGTCAAGGTGCTCTCCCGATAGCGGAGCGACTATCGGGAGCGATCGTCTCCAAAAAGAGATATCGCATAAGAGGGTGTTTCACGCGGTAGGGAACTCGGATGACGGTTGTTCCGCGCGTACCGCAGCAGAACACTGGCCGTCGGAACGAAAGTCCTGGGCGCCAGACGCGGTCTTGCACGCGTCAATTCGCGATACGCTAATCTTTTCCCGAATCTTTGGCCGATAGCTCCGCCGCGGGCGGACTAGCTCACCTAACGGTAGAGGGGCAGGGGGGAGTTGCCGCGAAAGAACAAATACAGAAGATGCTCGCGATATCAAGTCTAAGGGAGTCGGATCGGTAGGGCTACAGTTAGCGAATAATTCGAACTAGTGACGTGGAATTAAAAGTAGTGAATTAACATAAATTTATTTTAAAAAAATATATAAAGAAAAGTAAATATAGTAAAGAGAATAAATAACCAATCGGCTCACTGAGTGAATGAGTGGGCCATTAGTATAGCGGAATTCGCAATTAATTCATAAGAGTACCGGTCACCAGTGACAATAATAATAATTCATGTCGTCAGGAACACGACCGTACGACGGTCGTTAATTTTATATTAATGCCGTCGGAGCGAATAGGTTATCGAGACCGGTAGTCGCTATAATTACGGACTGACAAAAATAATAAAACAAAAAGAATGCGAAGGATTACGCCGTTACTAGAATAGATAAAGAAAACCGGGACGCGATCGCGCAGAGACTGAATAATAACACAAAAATAGTTGATACAGATTCCGTAGAAAGCGTACGGACGGCTAACTTAACGCGACAACTTTGACGTAAGGAGACACAATTATTACACTCCAACTGATCGAATTTCTCTCGCAAACAATGTTAACGGAAGTCGTTTCGGAAATTCACAATAAGCGCGGCCAAACGTTGTTCGATGATTCGGCCGTAGAGAACAGAGAGAAAGCGACCTTGGATCACGAGAATCGATTATTGTGACTAGAGAGTAGCGTTTTTCGATACGCGGTACTTCGATACTTAATCCGCCGAAATAGATTTGCAAACGGAGCTCACCATGACAATTATTTAAGGTAGATATTCGACCGTGCAGATTTCGCGCGTGGCGCGTCTCTTTTCCAGCCTCGCGGACTCACTCTCTCTCTCTTACTCGTCCGCTCGTCTCCTCTCCGTCACTCTCACGCTCGCCGTTCACGGGCCGCGTGCGCTCTCGGTGTCGGCGAAGCGTCCGTCGCCTTGTTCTCGCCGACTCTACGTTCCGACGTCTCTGATATCGCCTATACTATTCTTACGCGTAGTTTTCCGTTACGACAATTACAATCTCGACAACGACGGACAAGAAACACGCAGGACGCAATAGAATACGCGCGCGACAGCACGCATCCGCATGACGCAATACAGACCGAATTCCGGAGAGACAATACGTCGCGATAACTTGTATAGACCGACTGTCTCGGAAGCTCTCGCCGCTTAACGCCCGCCACAAAACTACACCAAAAATCGCGAAATCAATGGGCTTAACCCTCACAAACGCTAAAGATCACTAAACTCGCGACGGCGTTAGAACGATCGAGGCTCGGACACGAAAAGTTGCTACTTCAATTACTCACGACACGGGAAGCCTCACCGATAGTCAAACTGCTCTTCTTATGATCTGGGCCTTAGGCTTCAAATCTCGATACTAGAAGGAGCGGAGCGGGCACGCCCACGTGATTACAAGACGCAGGACGATACGAGAGTGATCGCGATCGCGCTCATCGCAACGTCGTCGACCCTCACCTGGTCGTCGAAATCGACTCCGAAGTCATTATCGTTACAGCGCAAGATCGCTCCGTTGCGCGATAAAAAATCCAATCCGAGTACCATGTCGTAGGCTAAGTTTTTCACTAGATATAACCCGTGCGAAAACTCTCTACCGTTCAACACGAATTTCACAAACGCCTTGTTCGCGATCAGCTCCCCTCTCTCGGCAAACGCGCCTACGAGCGTAAACTTCCTTATCGGAATTACGCGAATGTCGATCTTTCTTTTGATCAGTTTATCGTAAAAGCTCTTTTTCAACGCGGATATCTGCGCGCCCGTATCTATCAAACAGTTGACGCGCAAATTACCGAAAGAAACTGTCGCGTATGGTCTCATCTTGCTTATCGCGCGTTTAGAATCTTCCGCGGTTACCTCGTCGACGTCGCGAATTATTTCCTGCGTTCGCATGATGTTCAACTCCATGTCCGCGTCGACTTCCGGCTCGATCGAAAACTCCTCGTTTTTCGCGACCTCTTCGTCGTCGCCACTCGCGTCTTCGTTCAAATCGTCGTCCTCGGACGCGTAACACTCGTCCGGGTGTCTATCCATCATCGCGACTTTACGATTGTTCGTAAATCTATTAGCCTTGTTATCGCTCGGCTTATACTTATTTTCGCGATTTATCGGAATAGCGTTATTATAATTTTCGTTCGGCGTCTCGGTACTTTTCCCCGAATTCTGTACACAATTCTCCTGACATTTCGCATATTTATTCGCGTTATAATCGACCGTTTGTTGTCGATCGTTCGCCGCATTCCTCGGTGTTTGCTTCGCCTCGGTGTTTACGTACGGCATTCCGCCTATCGTCCGACGGTTGTTTTCGACGATCTTCTGTCCCGTATTTACTCGATTTCGATAATACGCGTTACCGTCGGTCTCTGTACGAGAATTAATAATTTTTCGCGTTTTCTCCTCACGTTCGCGTTTCACGTCTTGTTCGATTTCGTCCAACAATTTAATAAATTCTTCCATATTCGATACCGTTGTCAGACGAATCTCGCGAGTAACTTGCGTACCGAAATGTCTCCTCAGACAACGTATAATTTCCCTGTCCGATAACGGAGGCTCCAAGCTCTTCGCTTGTCGTGATAAATCCAGAGCGTACTCCGCCATGGAGAATCTCGACTCGCTTCTATTGTATTTTCCGACGTAAATCAATTCTCGCAAACGCGCCTGATGTTCCTCGTTCCAGTAATATTCTCTGAACGCGTCTTTCGCCTCTCTCATCGTCGACGGTTCGCGAACGTCGAACCAGCTCGACGCCGCTCCGCGCAAACACCTGCCGAAATAATACAACTGATCTTGTTCGTTGATTCCCTCGTAACGCGCTATCGTTTCGAATTTGCGCAAAAATTTCATGGGATTACGCGTATCGCTTCTCCCCGAATACGTAACGTCTTCGAACGGATCCTTCAACCATCCGCCTCTAGGGAGTCTAACATTCCCGAATAAATTATTACCGTTGTTATTGTTGTTGTTACCGTAATTATTATAATTACTCGCGTCTTCCGAATCATTACTTCCCGAATTAAGATGTACGAATTCCGGATGATTCGCGCTTCTCTCGCGTGCCGTCGGAAACTCGACTCTCGTCCCGCGGTCGCTCGCCGTCGGAACATCGAGCTCCGCGTCGCGATCGCTCGCCGTCGGAACATCGCGTATCGCGTCTCGACCGCTTGCCGTCGGAACGCGGCTTTTCACGCGCCGCTCCAATACTTCCAAACGCTTCGCGATATCCGAAACTAACGAAATAAAAAGATCTTCTCTACGCGCTCCCGAATCATTGAAACATTCGGCCGCTCTCTCGCGCTCGCTCTCCTCCAATCTCTCGATTATCGAGCGCATTTTCCCCATCTCACCGCGCATCAACGCGATTTCATCGGGCGCGCCGGCCGACGGATCGTCGCCGGTCCTCGCCTGCGATCTCGTCGTCGCTTTATCGCCTTTACCCGGCGATTTCGGTACGTGTGGCATCTCGTCACCGACAAGTTAACGATCTTACCGTATGTGTCAGATTTTATGCGTATTCTTTTCTAGGAAAGGCAAGTACAATAGACGTCACAAAATCAAACGAGTAACGTTAGTAGCTCTAGCTTGTTTCTTTATTTCTTCTTTCGCTACGAAAAATATTACGCCATCACCTTGATACCTTGTTAGATGTTAGAAAAGAAAAAATTTCGCGCAATCACGCACCGAGATAAAATCACGGCGCGGTTAGTAGGTTATCAGATTCGAAAGATAGTAAGAAACCTGTTTCACCGTACCTTCGTATCTTCGATTCACTGCTCGATCCACGCTATGCGGCTTTTGTTAGAAACCGCAATATTTTACAGCTTGCAACAGAACTCTGTCAAGCGAGATTCCTCGCACTGAGGCAAAATAAATTTTTACGACTTGCAACAATTTATAACTGTCAAGCGAAAATCTTCTATCGAGGCAACGTGGTTTCTAAGAGCTCCCACGAACTTTGAAAATATTACGCGTGATTTTGAAAAGAACTCACTAACTTTATATAAATTTGCGTGATTTTGAAAAGATTTCACTAACTTTAATATAAATTGTGTGATTTTGAAAAGATTTCACTAACTTTAATATAATTTGCGTGATTTTGAAAAGATTTCACCAACTTTAATAGAATTTGTGTGATTTTGAAAAGATTTCACTAACTTTAATATAATTTGCGTGGTTTTCTAAAGATTCCACCAACTTTAATATAATTTTACGATTTCTATATCGTTTCAAAATTTACTTTGGCCTCACGGTGCTATGCTACTACTAATTCGTCTATATAGTAATCTCCGAGACAAGTTGAGTCCTCGTGGATTCTATCGAGAATCCCGACTGCTTGCAACGGTTTGTTCGCAACGCTGGATCGAGTCCGATACGAAAAACAAACTGCACTTTGCCTTTCGCGTACCGCCACGCTAATGACAGTCCTGTCACGGTCGCCAAGTAAGAAAATCTAAACGCCTACGCCCTCGCTCAGACTATTGCTACCGCGAAACGCAGAGTTAAAGCCTCATGACCGATGCGCCTAAATGGATAAGACCGATCGAGATAAGATCGCTAAGATCAGACTTCTTTTCGCTCGTTGCAGATCCTTAGATGCAGATTGCTATTTCGCATGCCCGATTATCGACTCAAAGAACCGTCCTAGTCACTGTGACCGGACGTGAAAATATTCAAAGAATAGATTGCCATTCTATGGCTTTTACCACGAGAATACGCGGATTTTTGTATAAGAAAGGTTCTCTCACCTGCATAATTTCACGGCCGCCAGCCTGTTTAGCCTCCTCAACAGGCAAGGTTTTCCGCTCGCGACGACGTCTTTCCCCGCCTCACGCAGCAGATATCCGGCTCCTTGCTCGTCGTGCCATCTCACTAGGCCGGAACTTGGCTATGACCAGAACCGGGGACCCGCGAGGAAGGAAGACACGGATTTATCTTGTATAAAATATATTTATTGCTCGGATCGCTCCCAGAGGGATAGCGTATCACATAACTGTTCCCGTAGGATATCACAAAGATCGCACGGTACGGATTCACGCGACATTCGCACTCCGACCGATACGGATTTATAAGTATAACGAGAGACATTTGCTCCCGGGCCGACGTTACAGCGACTATTCCATTCTATGGTTACGGACCGACTGACCAAGAGTAATGCGCCGTACTCCGGTACCTGGGCTCGCTCCGCTTCCCCACTCCTCTCGGCGTGATTTTCCACCCGTGGAAAATCTTGATTTTATAAAATGAAAACTAAAACTTTTATTTTGCATTAAATCGACTTGAAAATAATCTTAATGAATTAATAAGATTTTTGCGATTAAAATGACATCAAACACAACATAAATCGGGTAATTTTTAACTAGATAGGTAATCAAAATTTTAATTACCTATCTAGTTAAAAATTACCCGATTTATGTCGTGTTTGATGTCATTTTAATCGCCAAAATCTCATTAATCCATTAAGATTATTTTCAAGCCGATTTAATGCAAAATAGAAGTTTTAGTTTTCTCTCGATTCTCGGATCAGCTTATCTTTCCGAGCTGTCTAGCGCGACTCGTCGAGTGTAAGAGCGAGAGCGAGACCGCGAGTAGAGAGCGAGCGAGATGACCTATCATCAAAGAGTTCCGAAGTCTCTTACAATGGGCTCTCCCCATCCATAGCAATTCACGAATGTAAACATTTTTTGAAATGAAAACTAAAACTTCTATTTTGCATTTAAACAGCTTGAAAATAATCTTAATGGATTAATGAGATTTTGGCGATTAAAACGACATCAAACACGACATAAATCGGATAATTTTTAACTATAGATAGGGTGAAGAATCTTATTAGTCTTCGAAGCGAAAATATAACGTCAAGCGGAGCGCACCTATTATATGTTTATTTTCAAAAGACTTTGCATCCAATCGAATTTATAAATAAAAAATTAATTAAATTAATAATAAGTAAAAAATAAATTAATATAAAAAAATTAATATAAAAAGCTATAAATTAAAATCATAATTTGATTAAAATGCATGATTGCTTAAATGCTTGATACCTTTGTTCTAAGAATAAGAGAAAAATAAAAGTAATTTATTGCAGATATTTTCTACATTATATTCAATTAAGACTTATTAAGAAAAATTTATTTAAGAAAAAATTTATTTCATTGCACATGCGGATATACGTAAAAATATTTTAGTAATAATTTATATCGCTGTATTTATATCGTATTATATACTAGAATGCCAAAACGTTACACGCATTTAATAAAACATATTAATAAGTTCATAAAGTTTCGATATATATATTTTTGATCCACAATTATATGTGGATGTAGCACGGACATGAACCACTAAATGATCGACAGTATCGAAAAGTGGATGTATATTAGCACGGACATGAACCAAATGACCGACAGTTTTGAAAGTGGATGTGGATCAGTGATTCCAATTCCTAAAAGTGGATGTATGGCGCTGCTCTACGGCCTAGTAAAAGCGTCTCACGAAAATCGCCGGCATGGCCGCTCTCAGGCTTCTCTCTGCCGTCGCAAAGTGACATACGCAAATCAACAACAGTTTTAGTTAATAGACAAATAATTTGAGAAAACAATTTAGTTATAAGTTTCGTCTATAAGAAATATTATTTCCGATTCAGCAATAAGCGTCTACGAACATTGTGTAGTTACTTCCGAATTAAAGTGAATAACAGCGTTTTCCTGTGTCTAACCTACATATGTCACGTTACTTACACTACAATCAATTAATTAAATAAACTAATAAAAGGAAAGACATATCAACGGACACAACTATATATTGTGACGATTTCTTTTTACGCGTCGAAGTGCTCTCCCGATCGCGGAGCGACTATCGGGAGTGATCGTCTCCAAAAAGAGATGTCTTATCTGGGGGTGTTTCACGCGGTAGGGAACTCGGATGACGGTTGTTCCGCGCGTACCGCAGCAGAACACCGGCCGTCGGAACGAAAAGCCTGGGCGCCAGACGCGGTCTCGCACGCGTCAATTCGCGATACGCTAATCTTTTCCCGAATCTATGGCCGAGAGCTCCGCCGCGGGCTGACTAGCTCACCTAACGGTAGAGGGGCAGGGTGGAGTTGCCGCGAAAGAACCCATGCAGAAAAGGTTCGCGATATCACATCTAGAGGAGTCGGATTGGTCGGGCTATAGTTAGCAAGTAATTCGAACTAATGACGTGGCATGATCTGTAGTGATTTAACATAAATTTATTAAAGAAAAATATAAAGAAAAGTAAATATAGTAAAGGGAATAAATAACCACTCTGTTCGCTGAGTGCCTGAGTGGGCAAATAGTACAGCGGAATTCGCAATTAGTTCATAATCCTGAGGTTACCGATCACCAGTGACAATATTAATAATTCAGGCCGTCAGGAACGCGACCGTATGACGGTCAATAATTTTATATTAATGTCGTCGGAGCGAACAGAATATTGAGACCGGTAGTCGCGATAATCACGGACTGACAAAAATAATAAAACAAAAATAATGCGAAGGATTACGCCGTTACGAAAAGATATAAAGAAAACCGGGACGTAATCGCGTAGAGACGGAAGGATAACACAAAAAGAGTTGATACAGTTTCCGTCGAAAACGTACGGGCGGCACCAGTAACGCGACAACTTTGGCGTAAGAATACACAATTATTACACTCCAACGAATCGAATTTCTCTCGCAAACAAGGTTAACGGAAGTCGTTTCGGAAATTCACGATAAGCGCGGTCAAATGTTGTTCGATGATTCGGCCGTGGAGAACAGAGAGAAAGCGACCTTGGATCACGAGAATCTATTATTGTGACTAGAGAGTAGCGTTTTTCGATACGCGGTACTTCGATACCTAATTCGCCGAAATAGATTGGCAAACGGAGCTCACGATGACAATTATTTAAGGTATTTATTCGACCGTGCAGATTTCGCGCGCGGCGCGTCTCTTTTCCAGCCTCGCGGGCTCGCTCTCTCTCTTACTCGTCCGCTCGCCTCCTCTCCGTCGCTCTCACGCTCGCCGTTCACGGGCCGCGTGCGCTCTCTGTGTCGGCGAAACGTTCGTCGCCGTGTTCTCGCCGACTCTACTTTCCGACGTCTCTGTTATCGCATATACTATGCTTACGCGTATTTTCCCGTTACAACCATTACAATCTCGACAACGACGGACAAGAAACACGCAGGACGCAATAGAATGCGTGTGCGACAACACGCATCCGCATGACGCAATACAGACCGAATTCCGGAGAGACAATACGTCGCGATAACTTGTATAGACCGGCTGTCTCGGAAGCCCTCGTCGCTTAACGCTCGCCGCCAAATTACACCAAAAATCGCGAAATCAATGGGCTTAACCCTCACAAACGCTAAAGGTCACTAAACTCGCGACGGCGTCAGAACGATCGAGGCTCGGACACGAAAAGTTACTACTTCAATTACTCACGACACGGGAAGCCTCACCGATAGTTAAACTGCTCTTCGGATGATCTGGGCCTTAATCTTCCACGCTCGAGGTTAGAAGGAGCGGAACGGGCTCGCCAACGTGATTCCTCGACACAGGACGATACGAGAGTGATCGCGGTCGATCGCCGGTTCGATAGCAGGGACTCATCCTGCGCGGGGGGGGTTTGCGGGGACGCGTGGCCAATTACGGCGTCGCGTGGTTCCTCGCCGCCTTCCGCCGCACGCGCGGCCGTTTTGAGGGCGATAGTTTCTTTATCGATTACAAAATTTGTTTAGGTTGATTTCGCGACAACGGTAATTTAGGAGGTATCCTCCGTATCCGAGGGTTGCGTGGGCAGCGCGCCGGGTTATCCGTTGTTCCTCCGGGCCGCCTAAGGTCGTTTTCCCAGATCTGAGATTACGGGTGCCCGCCTGGCCGGGATGCTTACGGTCCTGGTTGGTCTCGAAATTTCGTATTTTCGTTCCTCGATAATGGTTCGTCCTTCGCCGGGTATGATTCCTTGCTCCGTCAAATATTTAGCACGCTTAATGTTTGCCCGTTTTTGCCCCGTCGACTCAGTTCGACAAGGCTCCGTGCGCGATATATATAAAAAAAATAATAATAAAGTATCGAATTAATAATAATGGATATTATCGCTCGCGATATGTCTCTCCGGGTAACGGTTTGGCTCTCGTATCTTTCGCGTGGCGTGGCCGCTCGGCCCCTGCCCCGCGGGGTTGGGTGTGATGGACGCGCGTCGGGACGGCAACGTCACAGTGCTCAAGAACAATATGTGAGCAACAATATGTATAAATAATATGCTAGCAGTATAAGAAGAACATTGTACATAATATTCCAATAAATTGCTATAATAAATAATCTACGAGTGAGTCATAAGATGTGTATATATCTTACAGAACCTGGAAATAATTCCAACCCCTCCCGATTTCAATCCTGAAATTTCACTTTAATTTATCCACATATATACAATAAGAATTAAAGTAACAACAAGATAATTCCCTATTAAGGCGCAATTAGATCGTTAGAGAAGATATATATAATTATGATCAGAAACATTGCTAAAAAACAGTATAAATTTAGCTGTCAAAACTAACTTATTCCTGCCTTTCAAGTGTAACTTAAGATTAATATAATATTAAGTACTAAACTATAGATAAATCAAAATAACCTAAGAATTTTCAATAATAGACAATATAGAACAAAATAAAATAAAATAAAATAAAATAGAATATCATTACAACCTTAACTAAATAAGCAAAACCAAAAATTCTAAGACTATAGCTTAAATCTAATTCACTTATATACAAAGAAAGATCACACAATTACGAGGTATGTTTGCGTACGAATAGAAATGATCGCACGTAACTTGAATTTTGCGGCTGCTCCGAGAGAGCGAGAAGCGATAGGAACTTGGAAAACTTGGTGACGGCAACTGAGAATTTTGGGAACGGGTGATAGAGAGAGAAAGGATGAGAGAAAGAGATAGAGCGAGATAGAATTAAGAGAGCGATGGAGAGAGAGCGAAGAAATGAGAGCGAAGGATGAATGAATTAAAGGAGAAAGACGAAGAATTGACTCGCAGATGGATCGAGTGATCTGAGATCGTGAATGGCTCAATTAATTGATAAATTACCACTGGAGATTAGATGTCACAGATTCAGTTTTAATTGATAAAATTAACGAGTAAATGTTGTCTACAAATTCTCAGCTCGAAATATTTGCAGTCTAAATTATCACTTTATTCACGCTCGCCCTTCTTTGGAGAAATCGCGGAACTACGCTGTTATTCGCTGAACTGGCTTGCGATAAGAGAGCGCGAGACGGATTCCCGGCCGCTTATATAGAGTTCGACGAAAACTCTCGAAGGTTCGCTGAAATTTAGGGGAATTTCGCGTGTATTCGATAAAGTGTGATGAAACAGGGTCAGTAGGCTAAATCGAATTCTCAATAACATTTACAATAACGTACATTCGATGAAAAGAATGTTTACATTTTAAATTGATAGACCCTTTGTCTTGCTCGCTTCGAGAATAATAAGATGGATATAAATATACAATCGAACGTTATTTCGATGTCTCCGAGCGAACGAAAGGAAATATTATAATATTAAATTAAATTCTAAATACAGATTGAACTTGAGCTTTAACATACCGCCCGCCTCGAAACGACCGTTTCGAAACATAATCAGATTTATATTACTGTGTTGATGACATTAACGCAAATGAAACAATCAAAGAAAAGAACGTGAGAAGTAAAATTAAAGGAAGAATTAATTAAAGCTATTTGAGGTGAGTGGTATGTCGCTTACAGAGAATTTTACATGATTAAGTATCGCTTTCAAGTTTTTCGATGTCAATCGGGAGGAGGCAAATTTTGACGATAGGTCGCGTGTATTCGGAGGTCGCGGTTTTCACCGTTACGACACGCACTAAACCATCGGATCCCGCATGACATTGAGTAACGCGAGCTAAGTCCCATTTGCATGGCGGCAGTAATGGATTTTTGACTAGAACTATTTGACCGATTTTAATGGCATTATGCGCGATCGTTCGCCATTTTACACGCTGTTGAAGCGTATTGATATAATCGCTTTGCCATAATTTCCACAACCTTTCAGTTAATTGACGAACCATTTGCCAGCGCGTTAGGCGATTCTCATTGATATTTAGAATCGAGGGTTCGGGACTCGTTGTAATAGCGGCGCCGATCAAAAAATGACCGGGTGTAAGCGGTTCGGTTTCATCGTGAGCATCGGAGAGCGGCGCGAGAGGCCTAGAATTTAGGCACGCTTCGATATTACATAAGAGTGTCGAGAATTCTTCAAACGTCAAAGTGTGCGATCCCACCACCCGTCGAAGGTGATGTTTGACACTCCGCACTCCCGCCTCCCATAAACCGCCGAAATGCGGAGCAGATGGAGGGATGAAATGCCATGAGACGCTGTCGCCTGCGGTTTTATTGCGAAAGTCTGGATCTCGAAGAGCGGCGCGAAATGCAATTGTGAGTTCGCGGTCGGCTCCGACAAACGTAGTGCCGTTGTCGGAATACATGGATTCGGGTAAACCTCTTCGGGCGCAAAATCGGGAATATGCACCGAGGAACGCGGCGGTTGAATAACCATCTACAATCTCGAGATGAATCGCTCGTGTAGCCATACATATGAAAACGGCGATGTACGCTTTTTTTGACGTTATACCGCGTCCAGACATGAATCGAATCAGCATCGGACCGGCGTAATCGACTCCGCAGTGTAAGAACGCACGCGTAGGAGGGGAAACTCGCACTTTCGGCAAACTTCCCATTAATTGAGTAGGCGCTACGGCCTTTTCGCGGACGCATACGACGCATCGATGAATTACGGACTTGACAATAGTTCGCGCGCGAAGAATCCAGAATTCTTTCCTTAGAGTTGTAAGCGTCAGTTGCGTACCCGCGTGGAGAGATCGCAGATGAGCGTGTTAAACTATTAGTGTGATTAACGGATGTGATGCTAAGATAATCGGATGCTTAATAGACATCGGTAGTGGAGCGTTTGATAACCGCCCGCCAACGCGAATTAGTTCATCATCTCCGAGGATTGGATTCAAAGACAGTAAAACGCTCTTGGATGAAATCGGTTTTTTTTGTATAAGAGCGTCTCTTTCAAGAGGAAATAATTCTGCTTGTATTCGTTTAAGCCAAAAGTCTCGTGCTGTCTTGTAATCCTCGGACGACAAAACGAAGTTGGCTTCGACGGGTGTCTCACAACGTTTGACGCGACGGCGTAATCGCGAAATGTATCTCATGACGTAAGCGGTTACTCTTATAAGTTTCGGCCACGAGGAATATCGCGTTGCGAGATCCCACTGCTCTACTGGGTTGACGATATGCGAAATTACGCGAGGGTTTTGTTCACTACTCGTATCGACTTTTGACGTATCTGGTTGCGATGGCCATTCCGAGGCCGGTAAAAGCAGCCATGAAGGCCCTTGCCACCAGATCTTATACGCGGCGAAACTATCTCCTGGTATTCCTCGCGAAGCGCAATCAGCAGGATTGTCAACAGTAGAAACATGTCGCCACGATGCAAAAGGGATTCGAGATTGAATCTCAGACACGCGATTCGCGACAAATGTTTTCCACTTCGTTGCATGTTGACTCACCCATGCGAGAACGACGGTCGAGTCTGTCCAACACGTAAAAGTGGCGGTTGTCATATGCAGTGAAGTGCGCACGAATTCCATTAGTCTAGCTAGTAAAACGGCGGCGGCAAGTTCTAGTCGCGGAACGCTCAAGGTTTTAACCGGCGCGACTTTGGATTTGCTAATTAGCAACATTGACGTTACTTATCCGGCTAACGAGGTTACGCGTATATAAATTGCGGCGGCATAAGCCGATGTCGACGCGTCTGAGAATCCATGTAGCTCGCAATTCACTGTATCCGCGCCGCGTTGTATCCAGCGTTCGAGCTGTACGTCATTAAGTTTGGTTAATGAATATTGAATGTCTTTCCATTTAGCGACGAATGCAGATGGAAGTGGATCGTCCCAATCCAACTTGATTTGCCATAATTTTTGCAAGAAGATTTTGGCGACAATAGTAACGGGGGTGCCCCAGCCTAACGGATCGAACATTTTTGCTACGATAGATAAGATCGATCGTTTAGTATTCGGAGTTTGAGTAGGAAATTCTACGCGAAATTGAAAAACGTCCAGCGATGGACTCCAACTGATGCCGAGGATTTTGACTTGCTCGTCTGTTTGCAGCGCTTTGCTACACGCTAGCCCGTGGTTCTCGTTATCGATGTCGCTTAAGAGTTTAGGCGTATTGCTCGACCATTTTCTTAAATTGAATTGGCCTTGTTGCAGCAAAGAGCAGACTTGGTTTCGAATTTGACGTAGCAAGGGAACATCATCGGCACCGAACAGAACGTCGTCGACGTAAATATGATCTTCTAATACTGACACGGCCAAAGGAAATGCTCCTCCTTCGTCCTTAACTAATTGTTTTAAAACGCGTAATGCTAAAAACGGAGCTGAGGCTGTACCGTACGTGACAGTTAAAAGTTGATACGCCTGTGCCTGCTCAGTGTCACGCTCGCTCCACAATAGGCGCTGATAATTGAGATCGCGCGGATCGACAAGTATTTGTCGGTACATTTTAGCGATATCGGCTGAATAAACGTACCGAAATTGGCGCCATCGTAGAATGACCGCGGTTAGATCCGTTTGTAATTTTTGGCCAGTGAGCAAGTGATCGTTTAGTGAAGTTGCGTTAGACGTACGACTCGAAGCATTAAACACGACTCTTAACTGAGTGGTTAGGCTACTCTCTCGAATGACTGGATGATGCGGGAGATAGACGCATTTTGACGACAGCGCGGTTTTGTCGACTTTTCTCATATGTCCGAGCCGCTCGTACTCGTTCAGAAATTCCGTATAGTCGGACTTTAATTGAGGTTTTGCGTAGAATCGACGATGCAAATTTTTTAAAAACTTCTCGGCGATAGCATGAGATTCTCCGATTTCGAGAGGCGGACCTCGTTTAAACGGAAGACGGACCATGTAACGTCCATCCGCGCAGCGCGAATGCGTTGTGCGAAAGTGCTCTTCGCATTGCTGCTCCTCCGGACTCATTAAATTTTGTCGAGGGATTTCTTCGATTTCCCAGAATCTTCGTAATTCTTGTTCGAGCGACAACGAGCTCGAGCAATGTTGAACCGTAACTGATTTACGTGATGACGAAGTTGAGGTCGGACCTGAGAGAACCCAGCCAAAGACTGTCTTTTGCGCGATGGGTTGATTATTCGTACCTTTTCTTACTCCGTCAAGAATTAATTCATTGTATAGATCCGCGCCGATTATTATGTCAATGGGGTCATCATTAAGTGGATCTGGATCTGCGAGCGCGAGATCGTTTAGATAACTCCAATTTATATTAGACGAGACTGGCGGCGGAGAGTATTTCGTAAGAGATTTTAAAATAGAGGCGGTAGTTTTTAAAACCGGATACGCTCGATTGTATGGGGAGATGTTAATATCTGCGGCGTGACGACATGTACCGGCATTGACACCGCCGACGGCGGCAATTGAAATCGGCATGCGAATTCGTCGCAGTTTTAGAATGTTACTAAATTTTTCACTTATAAATGTGATTTCCGATCCTTGATCGAGGAGCGCTCTCCCGATGATTTGGCGACCAGACGGTGAACTCACGGTAACGCGGGCCGTCGCTAGTAGAATCTGAGGTCGAGATTTTACGCTTGAGGTCGAAAATAATGCAGTTACGGAATCCGTATTAGACGTGTCCTCTTTCGGAGTTATCGGCGTCGAAATAGCTGCCACGCTGGGAGACGAAGAAAAGGCCGAATCGACATGAAGCATAGAGTGATGTCGTTTGTGGCAAATTCGACAAGAATATTTACTGGGGCATGAACTTACGGCATGCTTTAAACTTAAACAATTTAGACAGCGACTCGCATTTTTTACTATCTCTAGTCGTTGATTCGGACTTTTCTTTATAAATTGTGGACATTTATTAAGATAATGAGACGCTTTACACAAAGAACACGTTACAGTATTCGAGGTTGAAGCGTTAGCGCTGGTGACCTTTTGCGCGCGAGCTAGTTTGTTCGCATTCGGGGGCGTTAGTTCTTCTAACGCGCGCGCGCGCGAGGCGATGAATTTATCGAGATCGTCATAACATGGAATTTTCGGATCATCGCCTCCTTTTAACTTCCACGCTTTCCGTGTTGAGTTATCTAATTTTTGCGAGACACTATAAACGAGAATGTCACTTAGAATTTCGTCCGATGTTCGGTTTAAATTTTTAAGTGAAGCAATAGCGCGGTTCGCTTTATCTCGTAGCTCGTTTAGCTCGAATGCAGATTCGCGCGAGACGATCGGAAGATTGTATAACGAGGCAACATGTACTTCGATTAATCGACGCTTGTTTTCGTATCGCGAAGTTACAGCCTTCCACGCAATGTCGAAGTTATCGGCGGTGACTGGAATATTTTTAATAGAATCAAGTGCGCGGCCACTTAGACTGGACGTTAAGAAATGCATACGAGCAAACGCTGATAAATCTTTATTTTCGATAATGAGAGAGGTGAACCGATCGCGAAAACTCTCCCATTCGTCGTACTTGCCCGAAAACGGCGGGATGTTGATAGGCGGCAGATGCGTCAACGAGAATGATGAGATGTTGTTGCTTCCTGGCGTCGCCTGGCTGGAGGATTGGCTGGGGGTTGCTCTCGGTTCGATGTTCTCGAGGCACTCGGCCATGAAGTCCAGAGTCTCCAAATAGATGTCCTCGTGGATGTCGAATAGATTGAGTTTAAAGTAGTCGATCTCCTCACGTTGGTCCTCGGGAAAGCCCTTTTGTAGCGTGGCGTGCATTTCAATGCATTGTGACCACGTCTCTTTTAGAGCTGATATTCGGGACCGAACTTTAGCTCCCGTGTATTTTTTGTCTTTTCCGATCTCCTTGAACGTGTTTAGCGATCGAGAGATCGAATGGAACAACGACTGTTGCTTCATCAAAAATTCGTTGATGATGGACATCGTTGAACGTTAGGTCGATTGCACGTCACTTCGTTGATATTGCAGTACTTCACCTCGTATCCGGCTCGAAGGACCAATTTGTTTGCGTACGAATAGAAATGATCGCACGTAACTTGAATTTTGCGGCTGCTCCGAGAGAGCGAGAGGCGATAGGAACTTGGAAAACTTGGTGACGGCAACTGAGAATTTTGGGAACGGGTGATAGAGAGAGAAAGGATGAGAGAAAGAGATAGAGCGAGATAGAATTAAGAGAGCGATGGAGAGAGAGCGAAGAAATGAGAGCGAAGGATGAATGAATTAAAGGAGAAAGACGAAGAATTGACTCGCAGATGGATCGAGTGATCTGAGATCGTGAATGGCTCAATTAATTGATAAATTACCACTGGAGATTAGATGTCAGATTCAGTTTTAATTGATAAAATTAACGAGTAAATGTTGTCTACAAATTCTCAGCTCGAAATATTTGCAGTCTAAATTATCACTTTATTCACGCTCGCCCTTCTTTGGAGAAATCGCGGAACTACGCTGTTATTCGCTGAACTGGCTTGCGATAAGAGAGCGCGAGACGGATTCCCGGCCGCTTATATAGAGTTCGACGAAAACTCTCGAAGGTTCGCTGAAATTTAGGGGAATTTCGCGTGTATTCGATAAAGTGTGATGAAACAAGGTCAGTAGGCTAAATCGAATTCTCAATAACATTTACAATAACGTACATTCGATGAAAAGAATGTTTACATTTTAAATTGATAGACCCTTTGTCTTGCTCGCTTCGAGAATAATAAGATGGATATAAATATACAATCGAACGTTATTTCGATGTCTCCGAGCGAACGAAAGGAAATATTATAATATTAAATTAAATTCTAAATACAGATTGAACTTGAGCTTTAACAAGGTAATTTCTATTATTATGCCCCATTAGATCATATTAAGATATACTTAGATATAATTAAGAATAGAATTAAGAAATATTAAGTACTAACTATAGATATATCAAATAAATTAAGAATTATCAAACATAAACAATATAGAATGAAATAAAAGTATCAACGCAGCTCTAATTACATAGACAAATTCAGTATCTCCTGCATCAAGTCTAAACTATCACTTAACACTAAATCATATATATACAATGGAAGATCAGCTCAGTTACATAGTTCCTATCATTGTACATAATTAGATCCTATTAAAGTACCATAGATGTAATTAAGAATAAATTCCTATATCAAACAAGAATAATGCAGCACAACTGTCAAAAACTAACCTATCCCACCTTACATGTATAACAAAGAGTTAATACAAGTAAATTGAATTCTAAACTATTAATAATTTCAGAATAATATCCATGAACAACTTAGAATATTACGTCATCGTGATTCTCACTTCACAGATAAATCCATTGTTTCAACTCCTATATACACGATATTATTCACAGAGAAGACAACCAGAAAATAAGCTGAGTTAAATTCTAACCAGAACACAACTTATATATTTAAATAATATAAGATGTGAACTAATAATCTCTCTGAGAATACAACAATAACTAAATAAGTTGCATATTATGCAAGCCACTTCGTTATAAAAGCTTAACAAAGCCAAAAAATCAGAGCAATTGAATATTAAAATTCAGACAAAAGTATAAGAATATATATAGAAATAAATAAAAGTGAGCACTAAATATTAAATGATAGATAATAAACACAATTAATAAATTAAAAATAACAGTCATTATGACAGATATATCATAATACTTCTCCACTCTGCTAATATGAGAGACACATAATAGAATGCACTACATTGCTTGCAAAAATCAAGACAATAAAAGCCATAATGCAACTTGATAAAGTGCATACATATAATGAGACCGTATAAATCGGTCCTCTTAACAAACAATAAAATTAAATGGCTTTATAATTACAATAAAGTATCGCAATAAATTTCACACGAATCTCTTACCAATCAACAGAGAGGCAGACAAAGTAATAAATAATAATGAACCAATTAATTAATCAACTGATTATCGGCATATGAGCAGGTGCATCCAGCAGCCACGCACAAAATAATGTGATATAAGAACAACAATTACTATAACAATAGCAGCTGTATGCACGCACTCGCTTACAACTAGAGTTAGCAATAACGCACAATCACAAAATAAGTAAATTATTAACTGTGTAAATAAGTCAGATATCCAACTGTGAAAGTAGGGCGCTTCCTTGCAGTCGAAATTCACAGGCAGTGTTGTACACAGATCAGGATGCTGTATCGTAGAGCATCGTAATCAGCGATAGCACGTATTGCTGCTGCTGCATATGATATATGCAGGCTGACAATCTGGTTACATTACTGCGTCAACCACGTAACCTGGGTGGTGATCCTCATGGGAGATCCCATTTTTGCCATCCAAATATGCACAGATATATACAAACAAGTAAATTAACATAGGTTAATTACACAGATTATATTATTATTATACATTATAGAATATATACACAGTTATGCAAGATTTATATGCTCAACATAATTAACTTAGAGAAAGTGAAAATAAAGAAAATAATAATAAATTAACTTAAACTGTATGAATAATAAATAAAATTCAATCCAAATATGTATAAATAAATAATATTTCTCTGCAACATACCTCAAGAACTGAGTGATATCTTGTTGCAGATACATGTGCATATTTGTTAATCAATACGTGTAGCTCCTCAATTAGCTCATAGAGCATGAACAACGGCAATGAATTGTTGATAATAAAACTATTATAAACACGACAGGTAACACGATAAATAAATAATTACAAATAAGTATTTAATATAATGACCGGTTTCACACACTCAACTAGACTGACAATTTGTCTAGATTGCCTAGCTACTGCTGAAAACTAGACTCGCGGATAAAGCCAGAACTAGATCATAGATCATAGAACTAGCATATATACCGGGTGATGAAAATATATACTAATTAGGCCGTAATATATACAAGAAAGACGACGGGCGTAACAGCTTACACAAAATCTCACTGCTTAGACAGATATAAAGTGAAACTCTCGAATAATTTCACGCGCCACAGCGTGACAAGTGATTAAATGTACACACTGAGTTCAAGCTAATGGTTAGCAGCAAGTCGAACACGTATAATAACTTAATATAATACACGTATGTATCGGGTGTGCATAAGGCCACGTTACACGAGCAATGAGTAGAATGCCGTATTCCGTACGCCAACGACTCGAGAATCGAGATTAATTAAAGCTCAATCACAGTAATTCACTGAGTATGATCTATATAATAGTAAATAACTAATCATACGTCGCGTAACTATAGACATAAGAATTCGCCAGTTGATTCGCAGAATTAATAATTTGCCGTCAAAGGAGACAGGCGGGCGATACGAGCGAACGAATGTTCTCGCATAAGCCGTCAAATTTCGCCGAACGATATCCGCCAAGATATCGTGAAATATCGCACAATTTGCTGATGCATGGTATAAAAGCATCGAAATAACAAGTAGATATTAACAATCTGTTAATAGGACGAACACGAATGCCGATATCTCATACCAAAAATTTTTCACGTCAGGCCGTGACACGTAATGGCCGCAGCCACGTACTCACGCAATTTTAGATGATAAATTAACGTGTTTCTCGTCATTTTTCGTACATGCCTCCAATTAGTGGTATGGATTTCGATACACTCTTCACACAAGATGTGCCTATAATACTCAGCGTGGTCTAAAACGCGAAAATAACTTAACACTATACGAAGCTCAAAAATGTCGCGTGGGACTTAGTCTCTGGCGCAAGCCCTCCAACCTAACCCTAACCCTAACCTTTTTTTTTTTACGAGGGTAGGTGGAAATGCATAATGCAGACCTGACCGCCCGTACGGCCAGGTACTGTGGGACTCTCACCTCACTAAAACCACCTCCCTGTCTCCCACCCTGACCTGGCATGATGTTGTTCTGCATACCGGGGTCCGGGGACCCGCTTCCGCATGACTTCCCGGAGCCCGGTAGATCGTTCTAACCCTCCCTCGTAATCCTACCCCGCCCTCGTCAGCCTCGTCATCTTAAGCCCCCCCCCAAAAAAAATAAGAGCAACCCCCAACCCTTCGCGCGATATCACCCTACTTTTAACCCTTAGAGACCCTTAGAAAAAGAATAATTAAATGTGCATGCGTGTGAGTGTATAGTGTAAATGTGAAGAGTGGTGTATGTGTGTGCGTGTAGTCCCTTCCCTGTAAATGTAAGTGTACCCGCTTATACGCAAGGGTGGGGATACGGATAACCGTACCCCCAGCCTGCAAGCCTAGAAATTTAATGAAATGAAATAAAATAGCGCACTGCAGCGGATGTTCGAGGAACAACGAAGAGTGCACGAATGATATATAACGTCCCCCCTTCCCTGAAACCCCTGCAGAAGTTTAATTTGAAGTCAGAGACCGAGGAGGGTAAAACCCCCACCTGCAAAATAAATTACATGTTAGAATGCAAAGTAAGTTACATGCTGGAATAAAATTGTCCAATTCGAGTCCCGGGTCAGCGCTAGTCCGAACCCGACCCGTCGTCCGCTACGGAGGAAGAGGGTGGAGACGAAGATGACGATGATGAACGAGTCCTCTCCAAACGTCTCTCCTCGTCCTCCTTTTCACGCATGATGTCCTCGACGAACGACGAGAAGGCAATCCAAGACTCCCTCGAAGACAAAATACAGTCTATTACATCGCTTATAGAGAAATCTCTCGGTATCGCGAGCTTCTCTCTCATCTCGAGACGTCGCGTGTCCCACGTCGGGCAGTGCTTCAGCGTGTGATATGCGTCGTCCTCCTCTTCCATACCGCACATAAAGCAATTCACATCCGGTCTCTTCTGAATCCGATGCAGGTATTTAGCGAAGCACCCGTGACCGGTTAAAACCTGGGTGAGGTGGAACGAAAGGCTGTTTACAGTGTCCCGAGTCAGCCATTCCTCCAACCTCGGCACTATGAGCATTTTTGTGAACTCACCAGGAGTGTTGGGTTTTTCTAAGATGTTCCTCCACGAGTTGCACATAATTGTGAATTCGGAGTCTCTTATCTCCTTTTTATTAATCGCTTCGATGTTACCGCGACCTTTGAACTCCTTGATTCTTTCGTAAGTACGCTTTCTCGACGTTGCCAAGAGCTTAAGCGGGGGCAATCTAGCCAGCAACAGTGCCGCGTTACTGGACACAGTGCGATATGCTGAGATCACCCTCTGCGCAATGGTTCTTTGGAGCCTGTACAAAGCAGGCTGGGCGCAGCTCTTCTTGGCAAACACGTCACCCCAGATCGGAGCCCCGTATAGGATTACCGAGTGTACTACATTAGCGAAAAGACGGCGCCGTCTCTCGTCAGGTCCCCTCAGATTAGGCATCAAACGATTTAATGCTCGGACTACTCTACCGGCCTTCTCCTCTATGTAACGAAAATGTTCCGAGAAGAGCCAGTTAATATCTATAATGATCCCTAGGTATTTAATGGAACTGGAGAATTTGATAGGTGTGTCTTCCACCATGATCTCGACTGGCAACCCAGTTGCGCCTCGGCCATGAAAGAGGATGGCCTCTGTTTTCTCCTTCGCGACATTCAGACCGAGCTTCTTGATCACAATGATCGCCCTGGCGACCAAGATACTGGCCCTTAGCTGCGTCAGCCTCAAATCTTTTCCCGTGACGATTATCAATGTGTCGTCCGCGTAGCAAATGACGTGGCTCTTCTCGTCTTCTTCCGCTAGATCCAGGACCTCGTCGAACGCGATGTTCCATAGTACGGGGCCGAGTACAGAGCCCTGCGGGACTCCAGCCTCCATGCTCCTGGTGTCCCAACGACCTTCTTTGTTCAGATATCTGATGTATCTATTTGAAAAGTAGGAGTCCAAAATCCTCCTGATGTAGGTCGGATATCCCTTGTCCCTTAGCGCCCTCCTAATTCTCCTCCAAGGAATGCTGTTGAAGGCATTCGATATATCCAGGGAGACCGCGAACGCGAAGCCGCCGTTCCTCACCGCGGTTGATGTTAATTGCCTAAATAATGAGAGAGCATCACAAGTGGATTTGTTTTTACGAAATCCGTATTGAGATTTAGACACATCCGACTCCTGGTTAGTTGTTTGCCAAAGGTGGATTCTTTCGGCTAGAACTCGCTCAAAGGTCTTCCCAAGTTCGTCTAACAGGCATATCGGCCTAGCCTTAGGAGTATCCGATGCCTGTAGACCCGCGTTCGTATTACCTGCCTTCGGAATCAGGACCAGGTTCGCGCGCTTCCATGCAGCTGGAAATTCGCCAGTTTTTAAGCAGATGTTATAGATGCTTGTTATCCATCCGATGATCTCTTTGGGCGCCCGCTTCCAGAGGATCAGACGGAAGCCGTCTGGACCTGGGGCCTTCGACAAAGACGAGGAACCCTTCTTAAGTGCATTGCGAACCTCTTCCAAAGACACCTCCCAGTTGTAAGACCAGATGAAATTGGACCAGTCTCCCAACCGGTCCGGAAGATTGTTCCTTGGGAACAGCGAGTCCAATAGGTTGGACAGGACGTCACGCTCCAGGAGTTCCGACAAACCGGGTGCCGCAGGTCTGAGCTTGCCCAGAACTAGCTTATAAGGCAAGCCCCACGGGTCTTTATCGATCGACTCGATGAGCTCTTGCCAAGCCTTGGCCTTGAGCCGGTTTATTTCAAGGCGCAGATCTTTCCTGGCGGTTTTGTATGTTTTACCCAACCTATTTGTTGTCTCTGATAGACGTCGCCTCCTCTTTGCTCGTTGCCATGCTCGCCTGGCGTGCAAACAAGCGGTGCGCAGAACCGCAACAGATTCACTCCACCAGTATGCACTCCTGCGCGGCTTGCGGGGGCCAATTCTAGGAGCCGCCGCGTCGCACGTTTCTTCCATCAACTTATCTAGGTCCCTGATCGACTGACTTAAGCCGAACATATCTCCCGCATCTGGATTCCGACTGCCCCAAACCAATGCTGCTTCGAAGAAATCACGGTCGAATTTTCGCAAGTTCCATCTCCTATTAAGACCTCTGGCTGGAGAGAGGCTGGGTCGACCTGTGCAGACGTTGAAAGAGATGCACACATGGTCTGAAAGCCACTCCATGTCCTCCTTAACCTCCCAGTTGTCAATTAGAGGCAACAGGTCAGGAGACGACCATGTCAAGTCCACGATGGAGGACCCCTGTGGTCGAACGCATGTGGGAGTATCTCCTACATTGACAATTCGTAGGTCGCGTTCAGCCGCCCACCTAATAACTTGTAAGCCCCGTTGGTTGGTGATATTAGAGCCCCATAGGTCGGCTTTGGCGTTGAAATCGCCGGCCACGATTACGTTATCGGTACGCGATGACAATAGTGCCGATAAATCGTTAAGAAAGGCGTCATACTCACAAAGATTTAGATTTGGTGAGATGTAAACAGAGACAAATAAGTACGGGCCGCAAATGGCAGCTACATACTTATCGCCTCTTCTCGCGAGCCTACACCTTAGGTTAATAAGATTCGGGTCAACATAAATAGCCGAACTACCGTCTGAGCTAATAAACCACTTGTCCGAAGGCGTGATGCTGCAAGGCTCCGAAACCAAGAGAATGCCCGCATCCAATTCTCGAGCCTGATGCAACAGCAGATCAAGGGCCCGCCTACTCCTATTAATGTTGACTTGCAGGACCTTAATCTTCATGTTTGTTCTCAACTGCACTCTCCTTTGAGGGACCTGGAGCATTGGTCGAATTCAAGATCGGCTTGATTCTAGTCGAGATATTGACCGCCGGGCATAGGTTGGAACCCAGCCTATGGTTATATGCTCTGCCATCTGACTTGCAGATCTTACAAGCCGGTGGGGCCCCGCAATTTCTCGCAATGTGTCCCTCGTCGCCGCACCGGAAGCACGAGCCGCCGAAATCCTCTTTCGATGGGCATGAGTGGTTCAAATGCCCGAACCTCCAGCATCTGAAGCACTGGACCGGTCTGTTGTTTAGCAGGTCCACCCGCACCTAAGTTCAGCCTACACCAATCTTGCCATAGTTGGCAATTCTGACCGCTGCTCCCAACGGACACTGTACCCAGACCATAAAGAGCCCATTCCTCATCGGGTGAATGGGCCCTAATTTGATGTCTTCTATAAGACAATTACCATAACCGGACACAGCCTTGATAATTTCCTCTGTGGAGGTTGCGTCGTGCAGACCGATGAGCCTGACCTCTCCCTTCGTGACGGGTCTGGTCACCCTAGCTTCATTTTTAAGGACCTCGATCAGCTTGTCCTTCAGTTTTGAGGCCTTCTCTGCTCCACCCGGGCCCATAATCTCTATTAGGAGACTGCCGTTGGCAGCCTTCCTAACTTTCGTTTTGTTGATCTCGAGTTCTTTTAACGAGATCGAACCTCGCGCCTTCCTCAAGGCGTCCGCGTACGAGAAGTCTTCTCTGTTTCCGGTGATCATTACCGCGGACGTCTTTGGGGGTCGACGGATAGGCACCTTCGGTTTCCCAGATTGAACGCCCCCCAGGTGACCCGGTTATTGCTCCCCTTCGGGACTTATTCGGCAAGGGAGAGGGGGCAGTATTCCCCCTTTTAAACTTCCCTCCATCTCTACCTTTTTTGTTGGTGACCGCTGTCCAATCCTGGCAAGAGGAATCCGTTCTATATCCGTCCGAAATTTGACTTGAAAACCCTACCCTCTTGGTAGTGGTCTTCGGTGGAACCACCTGAACGTTAGAGACGATCTTTGGTTTGGGTTTAGGGACTCGTTGAGGCAGAGGCTTCTCCGAGCTACCCGAGGGAGGGCCTGCGGATCCCGCCTCGCTTCTGCCTAGCTCCACCTCTCTCCTCAACTCCCTCTTTTTCCTTACCGGGTCCTTGATTTGGAGATTAATCTCATCTATTTGGTCTTCTTGATACTTATTAACCTGTTTCTCAGTTCCAGTTCCAGGTTTAGTCGCTCCTGAGATCACTACTGCTGCTGGTGCCGTAGGGGGTTTGACAACGTCTACGTCCATACTTTCCTCCGAAGGTCTCCCATTGTCCATTTGTTGAGTCCCGCCATCGGGGTCCTTAAGCAGGTCCCAGTCAAATTGCGTGTCAGCGGATTTAACCGACAAAGCATAATCGGTAGGTAGAGGGGGGAGGACAGCCGCAAGATTGTCCTTGTTCTCCTACAGCAAAACTCTCCTGTTGATGCGGTAGCTTTCACGCGCCTTCCTGGCGTCCTCCTCGGCATCATCCAGCCTACCCCTAAGCTCATAAACCTCCCTCTTGAGGTCGGCTACAATGGCTTTCATATCGTCCATCTCTCGGGTCCTGAGAACCTCCTCCAGCCTGAGCTTTTCCACCTCAGCCTCCAATTCCCTGTTTCTGATTCTCAGAAACGCAGGGTCACCTTTCGTTTCCGCTTTGTAAACCAACGTATTGATAACGTCGGCGGCTCTCCTAATTTTCCTCTTCATTATACCACTTATGGCTCCGTTAATATTGGGGCTATTTTTCCGCTCGAACTCCGTAGTTTTCAGGCAGTCGATTCCAATAGCCCCAATGGCAGTGGCTCCCATAATTTTGAGGTCTTCAGGACAAAATTCGGTGTCGTCGTCCTCTCCGTCCTCCGCGGCGGACCAAACTCTAAAAAAGTCTTTCTTCTTCCTTCTGTTATGCACTCTCCTACTCATATCCTGCGAGGGAGATTCTGCGATGTTTTCTGTCGATTCTTGCCTTACTCTATTATTACCGGATCTCAATTTGTTCGAGTATTCCGGGTCCAGGTAGTCGGTGCCCGTGTACTCCACATCTGATTTTTCTTCTGTAATGGCTTTGGCAATTCTCTTCTTTGATCTAGTTACGGGTTCCGAGATGTCAGAATCCGCCGACATCCTTGCTGACGAGGTATCCTCCGGTGTCGTAGCCGTATCTTCTTCTGATTCCGCAGTTCTGGATTTCATTCTTTTCTTAGATCTTTCCTTGACCTTTCTAAGAACGATCTTCGGAACCCTGTTGGCGGCTATTGCGGTCTCCTCCGAACTTGGAGTAATCGCATCGGGAGACACCTTCTTGGCTTTTCTTTTACTGGACCTTGTGTTCCTCGACGGCGTAGAGGTCAAGGCGAGGTCCTCATTCACTCCCGGCAGAGACGTAAGTTGCGGGGGAACCCGAGATTCGTCCTCCAACACGGACGCGCAGTCAACGAAAGTCAGATCCAGGGGGTCCTTCGGATCCATTTCGTCCTCGACGGTAGCCACTTTAAGCCCTCCGCCCGTCGGCGACGAGAGGGTAGGCCCTGCGTCTGATGAAGACGGGAGAGCCCCAGGGACCGTAGGGCTCTTTCGCCTGCCACTGGGGGTCCGAATCCCCTGTGGCGGTAACGTTATTTCTTTATTATTGTCCTTTTCCATAGCCATTTTGTCGTATTTGTTTGGGCTTCTTGTTCGGGGTGGCCCACCCCTAGGACGGCCGGCTTCGCCACGCCTACGAGCCCGTCCTACCCGTTGATCAGCCTCTAGGCTGACATTGGAGGCCAGATCTTCCAACACGGAGCCAGCAACGGCGTCCATCATTCGGAGCGAGGCATTTTTTGTTGCAATCGCGCAATTGATATGGTCAATCCTTTCTTGGACCTGCTCTATCCTGTTGAATAAATCCTGATTCGCGGTGAAGTTTATTTCCCTCCTGATAGGTGGAGGGCCCAACGTGGTATCGATTTTACTTAGGTTAATTCCTGTCTGCTCCAAATCATCGCCCCGCAGAACATTGCACGAAAAACGACCAGGTAAAGACCGGGACAGAGGGCTCAACGTTAACAGGTCGCCTCCATAAGGCCTCACGATTGGCGAGCTCAAAATTCCTCCAGGATTGAGGAAGTTTTGGTTAAGAACAAGGCCCGAAGAATCAAGGTTGTACATGCGAACTTTCTGCGTTTCTTGAGTCTTGAGTCTGGACAGGAGATAGTTTTTTCCATTTTTCATTTTGTCCCCGTACTCATAAAGTCTATCCACATAATCCATGACTTTAAGGATCGCTATATAAGCATCCTGGTTATATGCGATTCTTCTATCGTTTCCCAGTGATGCCAGGATGTCAAGAGCGATTTCTCGGTCCATTAGGTGGGAGTTTTCCTGTAACTCCTTTTGATAGCAGTTCTCCCTCGACGCGATGGTTCTTGGAGGGAGAGCAGGTGACCATAACGCGATGTCGCTGCCTGCTTCCGTATACAGACCCAACGGAAGTCTGTTTGTATTTTCAAAACATAGCCCTACGCTTGATGACGACGCCAGGGGGTCAGGGACCCCCCTAGCGCCGAACCCTGGGACCTCCGAGTTCCCCTGGGTTAGTAATTTATTACGTTCATTATGTCTGTTCATAATTTACCTCCATAATTGGTCGGTTGTGCAAGCACTAACGGGCCCGACCGTACCCGGGGGGGGGGGGGGCTCGCGCCAGAGACCACGCGCAAAAAGCAAACCACAACTATGAGGCAGACATATTCGACATCACAAATTCGGCATAATAATATATATATACATATGTACATAAAGTAAATTGCGCATAATGTGGCGCAACGCAATAAGTTTCATTGTTTGAGGAGATTATACAACTCGCATTGATAATATTTATTGAATGAGCGCAACCACATATAAAGAGTTTGCGGGCGCTCGACGCGCGCAGAAAATTCCATTCATCGTTATTAAAGTCAATAATAAGTGAACAAAATATAATTTCTCAATATCTTATTTCTCCATAATTTATTTGCTTCTGTTTGATTCATTAAGAAGCAAAAGCAAAGGCAAAACACACAAAACCACAAGAATAGAAAGACCATGATTGTCGCAATAACATTTGTAAATCATTCAAAATAATGAAAATTCAAATGAAAATTTAAACAACTTAGAACCAACAAATAGTTTAAGTTCTAGGTTTATTGATTTATGCCACATAAATTCACTACTCCAGCCTCAACATAGCATAAGTAACAATATACAAGTGCATAACCTGTACAAAAACTTTAACAATTGATATTCAAGACACTTTTAATCAGATGGAAAAATTTATCTGGATATAAACTCAAAAAATAATAAGAAAGAATATCACCAGAGAAAAAATTAAAAATTCTCAAACAAAAATTAAAAATTTGAAAATTCAAAATTTTTTGTGCTTAATTATTTTCGGCTAATTTTCTAGATCCCGAATCTGCAAACAGAACATTAAAATACCTCATACTTTCCGAGAAAAATGACTTTAACGTTTCACCGGAAGTATGAGTATGCAATACCTGAGACCCGCCCAAGTCGTATGAGACAACTCCGAGCAGTTTCCGATCTATATTTACTGAGTTATCCCGGTTTGAAAGCTAATCCGTGCCGTATATGTGAGTCCGCCAATCTATATATCGATATGTTCGATGCTCAAACTAGCAGACGACGCGCCGCGCCTATGCGAACCCGCCCTTAGGTCGGTAACCCAGGAGGTGGCGCCCCCCGGCAACCTGGTATCAACCATTCCTCCAGCTGTCAGAAAGTAGTGTTATACCCTTAGGTTGCAAAGTCTGTGAGGTTATTATACCAAATTACATCAACTTTTAGCTAATTAGTCGTTATGAGAAGATCGTCTAGTGATGTTCATCGATAACACTGGATATATGTGTATAAATAGAGACAGAGACCTATCTATACGCCCCCAATAATTTATATATGTCTAAGAACAATAAGCACTCTGTGATGTACAAATTAATATTAATAAATAAATGTATGTATGAAGAACACTATTCATTACCTGGCTTACGAATCCAATTAAAATAAATAGAACCTATAACTATATTAGGAGGTATAACCTATGAAAATAATTCCAAGGCTTTTGCTCCAACCACTATTATTCAATTTATTCATATAACAATACACAAGAGAATAACAGAATAAACACTATTATTATAACCTTGCACCGCTAAAATTAATTAAAGTCAGTCTTCAATAACAACAGTCTTATACAGCACAGCTGTCATACGCTAACCTAATCTTCAAATTAATATGAAATATGAGATATATCTAAAATCACACAGGTTTATTAATAAATAAATAAAGGATCCTCACTCGCATAGATGTAATAAGATGGTATGAAATGATATATATCATCTCTTATATGTGTGCACGATACAGGTACACGAGCATATATGCACAATTCACAAACTATAAATATAAATGTGTAAAGAAAGAAGAATCTATCTAATGACAGAAAACTCACTATTATTACATATTCGTTATTGAACTTCATTAAACTTTACTAACTTCAAAACTAAAACTAAATATAGTAAGAATGATAACAAAAGTAACACCTATGTCGATATCAGATTATGCAGCTTAGCTGTCACAGACTAACCTAGTCGCCACCTTATTGATATGAGATTTAACCAGCAATAATATAGATAGATACTAATCTATTGATGAATCATAGTAGCCTATAAACGATGCCTTACATTATTATATTTCACGTAAATACAATATTTGCGTGTCACTAGCATATCCATACAAATTCATAATCTACATAAAAGAGATTAGACTTGTATTCCGACTAGATTACTTCCTGAGTATAGTAACGAATTCAATTAACAAATTCACTTAATTTAAGATTACCAATTACTTGCATAGTATGCAATTCACTTCTTTGTGGCTGCTGACAGAAGTCAGTTACACCTCTAGTAATTATGATAATATTAAAATCCAAGCAAAAATAGAATATAGAATAAATCCAAACATTAATAGTAGAAAGCTTAAAATTAATCGCATTATCAGACAACATATCATATACATCACTACTGTCTCTCCCTGTCAACTTGATACGAGAGGCCATAATCGCATATGAGTCACTACTAGACAAATCAATTGTTCAGTAAGATTAATGTATCATATATACATCACATAATCACAAAATTCACCATAATAAATAGTTCCACATGGATATTCGATTATAATCATTTTATCAGCGACATTTCTATATGGTCCTCCGCATACAGACAGCGAGATCAGTTTATCAGTTTAAAATTCACTCAAAAATAATAAGTAACAGCATAACATAAATATCGGCACACGAGCGCGTGCATTCAGCTGTTATACTATAATACCGCATAAATATATAAGTATAAATAAAAATCTTCCATTTCACAATAACAACAGCTACATACATTCACTCAGCTTAAAAGTTAATGTTAATAACAGTGCACACAAATAAAGTCAATCACTCGTATGTTCGGGTCAGGTTCCCGAATATCGTAGTAAACTTTCACCAGTCGATGAGTTCACTAGAGTGTGCACCCCGTAAATGAGGGTACTGTATCACAGTCTTTACACCAGCGATATAACAAACTGCTGAAATCCGCGCATGGCATGAGCGGAGCAGTCATCAGCCTATATTGTTATATCGATAACGTATCCTAGGTGATAAATCTCGTAGGATTTTCCGAATATTTTCCCTATAGAGCAAAAATATGTACATACACATAATGCAGATATAGGTTATACGCATGTTATAGATAATTCAACACATGTAATAAGCAAAAGAAAGAAATAATATCTAGCTAACAAATAAAACTTAAAATATACAAGTAATAAATAATATCATTCAATCAAAATATGTATAATTAGATAAACAAAATGCTTATCTGTGCAACTTATCTCAAGTTGACAGCCGTATATTGCTGCAGTTATATGCATGTTTAATTCCACATATATAATAATCCTTAGTCGGCCATCAGGGATAAACAATTGCAATAATTAACTAATAATCAAATAACAGCACTAAAACCGGTTATAGGCATCACAGCTATTATCACAGTAATAAATAAAAGCATATAAAAGCATATAAGTACTTAGCACGTCGACCGGATTTACATGCCCGGGTAAACTATTAAATCGTCTAGATTGCATAGTTGCAAGATAGAACTAGACTCGCGGATGAAAGCAGTACTAGATCATAGATCGTAGGCCTTGTCTATGTACCGGGTGACAGAAATAATCAATAAATAGGCAATTATATATACAAGAGAGATGCCAAGTATAACAGGTCGCACAAACTCACACTAATATCCGAGATAATATTAATAATTCTTAACTATGCAGTATTACACAGCGTGATACTCAACCAAATTCTCGCACTAGTGCCAAGATCTCGACAAAATGCAATTCAAGGGTGTATAATAATTTGATACATCGACCGTATATACTGAGTGTGCGGAAGGCCACGTCACACGTAAATTAACTTATACGTCGCGTCCTGCATGCCTCTCGCAAAAGTTTAACGGTACTTCACGCAATATATTCCGACAACTCACTAGTCGAAATTCACCTCTGAACTATAATTAAACGTGAATTATACACCTATGTACACACGGCTCGCCGATAATTTCACAGTCTAAAAACAGCCGTCTTAATGTGACGGGCGAGCAAGACGGACGAGCGAGACGTTGTGACGTCATCATAGAAATTTCAAGGAAACTTCAACAAGTGATATCCGAACATATACCGCAAAATATCGTACAGTTCTGTAGCACTCGGTATATAAATGCATTATAATTACGCATATATAAGCAATCGATAAATAGGACAAACACAAATGCCGATATCCATACTAGAAAATCACACGTAAAGCCGTGACAGGCAATGGCCGCAGCCACGTACTCACGAACTTTAAAAGCGAAAATTTTCATTTTCCCGGTGATTTTCGAGGTTGCCTCCAATTACTGGTATGGATTTTTATAATGCCTCCCCACAAGTTATGCCTAAAACACTCGCCGTGGTCTAAAACGTAAAAATAACTACTCTCTATACGGAGCTCAGAAATCACGCGTGGGACTTAGTCTCTGGCGCGAGCCCGACAACCAACCTAACCCTAACCCTAACCTTTTTTTTTTTTACGAGGGTAGGTGGAAATGCATAATGCAGACCTGACCGCCCGTGCGAGTCAGGTACTGTGGGACTCTCACCTCACTAAAACCACCTCCCTGTCTCCCACCCTGACCTGACATGATGTTGTTATGTATACCGGGGTCCGGGGACCCGCTTCCGCATGACTTCCCGGAGCCCGGTAGATCATTCTATCCCTCCCACGTAATCCTACCCCGCCCTCGTCGGCCTCGTCATCCTGACCCCCCAAATTCAATCCCCCCTTCCCTTCGCGAGCTAACCCTACCCGAACCCTTAAAAATATTTCATATGAATGTGCGCGTGTGTGTGTATATGTGAGAGTGAGTGTGAGCGTGTGCGTGATTTCCCCCCCCCCCCCTGTAAATGTAGAAGTACCCTCTCAGTACCCTCTCATATGCGAGAACGAGGGTACGGAAACCGTACTCCCGTCCTGCGAGCATGTAAAATAAGATAAAATAAAATGACACACTGCAACCACTGTTCCCAGGAAGCAATGGAGAGTGCGTTGAATATAACGTCCCCCCCCTACCCCACCTCTATGAGTAGATTAAATTGGAATCGGAGACCGAGGAGGGTATAGCCCCAACCTGCAAAATAAAATCACAAAATTAATTTGCAAAATGGATCGCAGTTAGAGCCAAACTAATCTAACCGAGCCTCGATCAGTTCGAATCCGATCCAGACTCGTCGCCCGCCACGAAGGATGATGAAGATGACGATGAAGATGAGGACGATTGCGCTCTTTCAAGACGTCTCTCCTCCTCCTCCTTTTCACGCATGATGACTTCTACGTACGATGAGAAGGCGACCCATGACTCCCTCGATGAAAGGATGCAGTCCATGACGTCGCTCAGGGTAAAACCTCTCGGTAACCCGAGCCTCTTCCTCATTTCGAGACGTCGCGTATCCCACGTTGGACAGGTCATTAACGTGTGATGAGCGTCATCTTCATCGTCCATACCGCACATAAAGCAATACGTATCGGTACGCTTTTGAATTTGGTGCAGATACTTCGAGAAGCATCCGTGGTTCGTGAGAACTTGGGTGAGGTGGAACGAGAGGCTGTTCGCGGTGTCTCGACCCAGCCACTCCTCCAACTTCGGCACTATTAGCATCTTCGTGTACTCACCCGGAGTATTCGGTTTTTCAAGGATGCCCCTCCATGAGTTACACAAGATCGTGAATTCCGAGTCCCTGATCTCTTTTTTATTGATAACCACATCGACGTCTTCCTGGTTCCTTAACGCCTTGATCCTCTCGTAGGTGCGCTTTCTGGATGTAGCCAAGAGCTTGAGAGGAGGCAGTCTGGCCAGCAACAGCGCCGCGTTACTGGACACAGTGCGGTAGGCGGAGATTACCCTTTGCGCCGTCGTCCTTTGGAGCCTGTACAAGGCAGGCTGAGCACAGCTCTTCTTCGCGAATATATCGCCCCAAATCGGAGCACCGTATAAGATTACCGAGTGTACCACGTTGGCGAATAATCGGCGCCGTCTCTCGTCGGGTCCCCTCAGGTTGGGCATCAGCCTGTTCAGTGCTCGGACCACTTTGCCGGCCTTCTCCCCGATGTATCTAAAATGCTCCGAAAAGAGCCAGTTGACATCGATAATGATGCCTAGATACTTAATACTACTGGCGAATTTTATTGGTGTATCTTCAACCATTATAGAGGCAGGTAGTCCGATCACCCCTCGACCGTGAAAAAGGATGGCCTCCGTTTTCTCCTTTGCCACGCGCAGACCGAGCCTTTTGATGACGATAATCGCCCTGGCGACTAGAATACTAGCCCTTAATTGCGTTGTTTTAAGGTCCCTGCCGGTAACGATAATCAGGGTGTCGTTCGCGTAGCACACCACGTGACTCCTTTCATCTTCATCCGCGAGACTGAGGACCTCGTCGAAGGCGACATTCCATAGTACAGGACCCAATACTGAGCCCTGCGGAACTCCAGCCTCCATGCTCCTACTGTCCCAACGGCCGCTGTCGTTCAGATATCTAATGGATCTGTCTGCAAAGTAGGAGTCAAGAATCCTTTTAATGTAGATCGGATATCCTTTGTCCCTTAATGCCCGTCTAATTCTTCTCCAGGGGATGCTATTAAACGCGTTTGAAATGTCCAAGGACACCGCAAACGCGAAACCCCCATCCTTGACCGCGGCAGTTGTTATCTCTCTGACCAGTGAGAGAGCGTCGCAAGTTGATTTATTTTTCCGAAATCCGAATTGGAATTTAGACACATCCGAATCCCGATTATTGGCCTGCCAAAGATGGATCCTTTCCGCGAGAACCCGCTCGAATGTCTTACCGAGCTCGTCAAGCAGGCAAATCGGCCTAGCCTTGGGAGCATCCGACACTTGTAGCCCCGCATTTACGTTACCTGCCTTTGGAATAAGCACCAAATTGGCACGCTTCCATGCGACCGGGAACTCACCGGTTTTCAAGCAGGTGTTGTAGATACCCACGATCCAACGAATGGTTTCCTCGGGTGCCCGCTTCCAGAGCACCAGACGAAAGCCGTCCGGGCCTGGGGCCTTGGACAGAGACGAGGAACCTTTTTTGAGTGCTTTGCACACTTCGTCGAACGAGACCATCCATTCGTCAGACCAGGCGAAATTGGTCCAGTCTTCCAACGGATCAGGGAGATTGTTCCTTGGAAATAATGAATCGAGCAAGTTGGACAAAACATCCCGTGACAAGCTCAGACAGTCCAGGTGCCGCTGGTCTGAGCTTACCCAGAACGAGCTTGTATGGTAAGCCCCACGGATCCCTGTCGATCGACTCGATCAACTCCTGCCATGCCTTTGCCTTGAGTCGATTTATTTCGAGGCGCAAATCTTTCCTGGCGACCCTATATATCTTGCCCAGTCTATTTATCGTCGCTGGTGAACGCGACCTTCTCTTCGCGCGCTGCCAAGATCTTCTGGCGCGTATACAGGCGGTACGTAAGATCGCGACAGATTCGCTCCACCAATAAGCGGATCTTCGAGGTCTGCGAGGGCCGATTCTGGGAGCCACTGCGTCACAGGCCTCCTCCATGACTTTGTCTAGGTCTTTAATCGACCGGTTTAGATCAAGTACCCCCTCCGCTTCTGGAACCCGAGTGTGCCAGGTAAGCACCGCTCGGAAAAAATCGCGGTCAAATTTACGGAGGTTCCACCTCCGGTTTAGACCCCTGGTTGGTGGTAGGCAAGGTCTACTCGTACATATGTCGAACTGTATGCAGACATGATCGGAGAGCCACTCCATATCCTCTCTGACCTGCCAGCTGTCAATGAGAGGTAACAAATCAGGGGACGCCCACGTCAGATCGATAATGGAGGACCCCTGAGGACGGACGCAGGTAGGTATGTTTCCCACGTTTACGATGCGCAGGTCCCGTTCCGCCGCCCACCTGACGACTTGCAAACCCCTTTGATTCGTCACGTTCGAACCCCATAAATCGGCTTTTGCGTTAAAATCTCCAGCGACTATGACCTTGTCGGTCCGAGATGACAAGATCGCTGAGAGGTCGCTCAAAAAGACATCGTATTCTCGCAGATTCAAATTCGGCGAAATATATGCGGATATTAGCATATATGAACCACAGTAGGCAGCAACAAACTTATCGCCCCTTCTCGCAACTCTGAATTTTAACTTAATAAGATTCGGGTCCATGTAGATGGCCGAACTGCCATCCAGGCTGGTCAGCCATTTATCCGAGGGCATTGTATGACAGGGCTCGGAAACCATCAGGATACCAGCGCCAACCTCCCTGGCCTGGTGCATCAACAGGTCGAGGGCCCGTCTGCTCCTGTTAATGTTTACCTGCAGTACCCGAATCTTAATTACTCTTAATTGCAACCCCCGCCGAAGAACCCGAAGCATTGGTCGAGATCGGCCTAATCCTGGCAGAGATATTGGCCGCCGGGCACAGGTTCGAGCCCAATCGATGATCGAAGGATCTGCCATCCAGCCTGCAGATCTTACAGGCTGGTGGCGCTGCGCAATTCCTGGCTGAGTGTCCCTCGCCGCCACACCTAAAACAGGAGCCACCGAAATCCTCCTTGGATTGACATGAATGCTTCATGTGCCCAAATCTCCAGCACCTGAAGCACTGGACCGGCCTGTTGTTCAACAAGTCAACCCGCACTTGTGTCCAGCCGACACTAATTCTGCCATAGTTGGCGGTTTTAACTGCTGCTCCCAGCGGACACTGCACCCAGACCGTAAAGAGCCCATTCCTCATCGGGTGAATGGGCCCTATTTTAATGTCCTCCAATAAACAGTTTCCGTACCCGGAAACAGCGTTAACTACTTCCTCGGGAGAGGTCGCGTCGTGCAGGCCGATTAGCCTGATCTCCCCCTTCGTCACAGGCCTCGTTACCCTGGCTTCGTTTTTAAGGACTTCGATTAATTTGTCCTTAAGTTTTAAGGCCTTCTCAGCGCCTCCCGGACCAATCACCTCATTTAGGAGACTGCCGTTAGCCGCCTTCCTAATTTTGGTCTTGATAATCTCTAGATCGTCCAGCGAGATCGAACCTCGTGCCTTTTTTAACGCGTCCGCATATGAGAAATTCTCCTTATTCCCCGTTATCATCACCGCGGATGACTTCGGGGGTCTACGGACAGGCGCCTTAGATTTATCAGGGAGAGAACCTTTGGATATCTCGGTTGGTACCTCCCTCCGATTTCTTCTTGGCAAGGGGGAGGGGGGGATGTTCTTCCCTCTAAGTCTTCCTCCACCCTTGCCTTTCCTGCTGGAGACCTTCCATTCCTGCCGAGAGGAATCAGTCCTATTTCCGTCCGTCGATTGCCTAGGAAACCCAACCTTTTTAATAACGGTCTTCGGTGAGACCACCTGAATGTTGGACACGATCCTAGGTTTGGACTTCGGAACGCGCTGAGGCAGAGGCCTCTCTGAGCTAAACGAGGGGCCTCCAGATCCCGCATCGCTCTTACCCAGTTCAGCCTCTCTCCTCAGCTTCCTTTTCCTCCTAACCAAGTCCTTAATTTTGACGTTAATTTCGTCAATTTGATCGCCCTGTTTACCATTAATCTGTTTTTCTTTTTCAGGATCCAACGCTACCGATGTTACTGTTGCTGACAACGCAGGAGACTTTACGACCTCCACATTCATGCGCTCCATCGATGATCCCTCGTTGGTAGCCTGTCGTGGGCCACTGGGGTGGTCCTCCAGCAGATCCCAGCCCGCCTCAATAATGGCGTCGACCGCTTTAGATGATGACGCAGTTTCAATGCGTGGAAGGGAGGGGAAATCAGTCCCAGCCTCAGCGCTGTTTTTGTTTCCTTTTAGCATCATCCTCCTCGTAATCCGGTAGCTCTTGCGCGCTTTCCTGGCGTTCTCTTCAGCATTGTCAAGCCTACCTCTTAATTCGTAGACCTCCCTTTTAAGGTCAGCCACGATTGCCCGCATTTCCTCAGTCTCGCGCTTTCTAAGGACCTCCTCAAGTCTAAGTTTTTCCACCTCAGCTTCCAATTCCCTGTTCCTAATTCTGAGGAATGTGGGATCGCTTTTAGACTCGGCCTTGAAGACGAGGGTGTTTATCACGTCGGCAGCCCTCCTAAGCTTCCTCTTCATCACACCACTAATAGCCCCGTTGATATTGGGGCTATTTTTTCGCTCATATTCTGTTGTTTTTAAACAGTCGATACCGATGGCCCCGATTGCAGTGGCACCCATAATCTTGAGGTTTTCGGGACAAAACTCGGTATCATCATCCTCACCGGCTTCCTCAGCGGTCCAGACTCTGAAGGCGTCTTTCTTCCTCCTTCTGTTAACGACTCTCCTGTCGTGTGAAGGAGGATCGACAGGGTTCCCTGTTAGTCCCGATCCTGGCTTACTACCGCTGGATCTCAGTTTGCTGGTATACTCCGGGTCCAGAATTTCTGTTCCCGTGTATTCAACGTCCGAGTCCTCCTCGGTTATGGCTATGGTAGCCCTCTTCCTGTTCCCAGTTTTGGGTTCCGAGGCATCGGACTCGGTCGACATTCCAACCGACGAGGTGTCCCCCGGTGCCGTGTTGGGGTCCTTTTCAGAATCTGCTATTCGCTTCTTCTTCTTAGACCTATCCTTTATTTTCCGCAGAACAACCCTCGGAACCCTACCACCTACTGCAACAGTCTCCTCCGAGCTCGGAGTGACCGCGTCGGGAGACGTTTTCTTCGCCTTCCTCTTGCTGTATCGCGTAATCCTCGATGGAGTGGCAGCAATGTCACGATCCTCCTGTAACGGTGACCGAACTTGCAGAGAAGCCCTCGGTTCGTCTTCCGGCATTGAGGCGCAATCGACAAAGGTGAGATCCAAGGGGTCTTTAGGATCAAGCTCACCCTCGACGGTAGCCACTTTAAACCCTCCGCCCGTCGGCGACGGAAGGGCAGGCCCTACGCTCGATGGAGACGGGAGAGCCCCAGGGACCATAGGACTCTCTCGCCTGCCACTGGGGGTCCGAATCCCCTGTGGCGGTAACGTTAACTCTTTTTCCTTTGTGTCTGCCATGTTGTCTTTGTAATTTGGGCTTCTTGTTCGGGGTGGCCCACCCCTAGGACGGCTGGCTTCGCCACGCCTTCGAGCCCGTCCTACCCGTTGTTCCGTCTCGAAGCTGACTTCGGAGACCAGCTTATCCAAAGCTGTGCCAGCCGCGGCATCCAATAATTGTAACGACGCGTTCTTCGTCGCGATCTCGTGGTTAATAGAATCGATCCTCTCTTGGACGCTTTCGATTCTAGCAATCAATTCCTGGTTTGCAACGACTCTGGATCCCCTCACAGATGGCGGGCCCAACGTGGTTCCAAGTCTACTTAAATTTGCTCTGGTTATTTCTAAGTCGTCACCGCGTAAAACGCTAGGTGGACTAAAGTGACAACCATACAGAGACAACTGAGATGAAATGTCCAGCATCATAAAATCACCACCCTGAGTCATCACAATTGGTGAGCTACATAACCCTTCATTAGGAGGACCTTGATTTAAGCCATGTGCATGTACTGCGGTATGTCTTTCCCATTCTCGCAGTCTGGAGAGAAGGTAATTCCTGCCGTGTTCTAGTTTATCAGCAACCGAAAAAAGACTATCTACGTGCTCCATGACGGTAATGATCGCTGAATGAATATCTTGATTGTATACAATCCTTCTATCGTTGCCCATTGATGCCAGGATATCCAGAGCATTTCCCCGGATAATTGATGGAGAGATTTCTCGTGGAATTTGCCGAAAGTTATCCCTCGCTGCAAAAGATCTCGAAGAAACCGGCGACAATAGCGCAATATCGCCATTTAACTCCGCGAAATTTGAATTCGGCGAAGGTTCAATCGCCGAAACATTGAGAAGCCCTATACTCGATGACGACGCCAGAGGATCAGGGACTATAACCCTTCTGGCACCGAACCCTGGGACCTCCGAGTTCCCCTGAGCTGGTAACATTCCTCCTGTATTATTTCTATCCATAGTTCCGTGAAGATTGGTCGGTTGTGTAAAACACTAACGGGCCCGACCATACCCGGGAGAGCGAGTGGATCCGCGCGTCAAGTACAAATTATTTGATTAGTAAGTCCATAGGATAGACTCACCCAATTAACGTATATGAACATATATAAACATTCTAGTACATCTATATATATCACACTGTTATCTTGTTCATAATTATTACTTAAACAAGACAGAGATAGAGCAGAGCATTGAAATGAGGCAGAGCGAGCATCGCAAAATTTATATAACTTAACCTAATACAAAATATAATAATTACTTAACTCTTTAAAACATATACAAGCCAATAAAGAACATTATATAACGGAATTATGTATCAACTTAGTGATTTCCATAAAGATCATGCTGGAAGTTTATTATAAAATTCCCAGCCGTATTCTTAGTATCATTACAAGATGTAAAAAACCTATATTATGTGACTATACCCCCCTTTTATTCAGAAAAAATTCCTTTAGCAAAATCTTAAAAATCGAGAAAAACTTTATTATTAGCTATTTCGGCAATGTATACTGAACCCAAAAGTGCAAACAGAACTCAAAAATTCTCAGTACTTCCGAAGATATTCGACGTTAAAAATTGCACCGGAAGTACTGAAAAATAGCATTTTAGGGTCCCTATGAGTGACACCCTATGTGTCCGCATGTTTTACGATCATTACTTTTCATGTAAACCGCATCAGATTTTTGTGATTAAATATTGATACGAGTTTCCCATCTATATGGCGAGACTGTGCTCAAAGTTTATTTAAACAACATGGTTCAGGTCTCGTGATCGTTATAATCATGAAGTAAGAATAAGGAGAGTTATCTACCTAGATTGGAAGTGGTCACGAAAAATTTTCCGTATGTGGCCAGGTTTGCCAAATGGAATAACTTGGACCATTTCGTCGCCATCTTGAATTATATTCGTATATATAGTGTTGTTCATGGTTACGTTTAGTTGGGTTAGTAAATGTGTAGTGTTGGATGAATAATTTTGATAATACATTTTAAAGTGAGTATAATTTGGGTTACAATTTTATTTGTGATCGCATGATATTATAAGGTTTTGAAAAAAATTATAGAAAATTTTCTTTAGCATATAAAAACTAAACTTTTAGCTTTTATAACATAAAATTATTTGCATGTCAAATGGAGTATTAATATTTAGTAATAAGCAATATCTTTTATGTTATTAATAATCAAAAGGTATATTTTCTAAATGTATTCAAATATTAATACAAATAATTTTTAGCGGTATTAATATTTTTAGTTTTTTTATAGTTTAGATGTATTTCAATTTTAATATTCTTAATTTCTATTATAACAGAGCATAAGTAAAATAACAAATTCTGAAGTAAAATGGCCTGTTGCATCAAGGGATGCAACTCAAGAAGAGACCAAAATGGATCAGCAAAAAAAAGTTTTTTTACAGCTCGCACAGTAGGTATTTATGTTGTAAGGAATAATATTTTTATTTTTTTTCCAAAATTATTATAGGAGTATATACTTTATGTGTATTATATTAGAAGTAGAAATTTAATTTTTTTATAGAATGATATGTTTATCTCTTGGTACAATATTTTGTCTACTAAAAATATAAAAATAAAGAAGAATAGCAGAATTTGTGAACTGCACTTTAAGTCAGAAGATATTATTAAAGAAGATGCTTTTTTACAAGTCGATGGAACAGTCATCTATGTGAAAAGAAAAAATCCAAAATTAAAAGAAGAAGCGATTCCTTCAATTTTTCCAATAAAAAATATACCATACTGTCAGCAGATAGAACATAAAAATAATAGTGATGACGTTATGTCTTGTGAATTTTCAACTGAATGTGAAACTTCAGAAACAATTTCACATTCAGCGGAAGAACCAATTCCTTCTACATCGCATGGGATAAATAAGGCATTGCAAATAGGAGATAGATCTTTTGTGCCAAAAAAAGAAACAACTAAGTTTTCTGCTGAAGATATCAATATTTCAAAAAATATCGAGGTCCCTACAAGTTATTGGTTTGCAAACATTAATGATAGCTATATGATGTGGACATGTTGGGCAAATGATTTGTCATATATTTTAAGACGTGCTATTGTTAAAACAAATATGAAAGTGCAAGTAAATACAATCGAAATAATCGAATAAAGTAACAATATTATTTAAATGTATATTTACATCTATAATGTATTAAAATGTTATTAATATATAAAATAGGTATTTATTGGAGATAAAGAAATTTCTTTTGACACGAAAATGATTCATAACATACAAGAAATTAAACCAATTTTGATGAAATTACAAAATTTTTTTCCTTGTGAAAAAGTTAATGATGAAAACAGGTTTGTACATCAAATTATATTTTGTTTTACAGAGAAGTAACAATTAAAATTTGATTTTAGTTTTTCATATTTATAAAAATATTTTTAGGAAGTTTTCTTATTTAATTATAGTGCGTTATACATCAAATAAAATGTGTACTAACTTAATGTAAAATGTACTACTTTCTTTTACAGAATTACAAATTGTCACGGTTTTGTAATTAAAAGGCAGTACAGAGCAAAAGAGAAAATTATGTGTTTGCCTTGTAAGAAAAGTTGGAAGATGTTTTTAAGAAAAAGGCATAATTTAACACTAATTCAGAAATTAAGAAATAAAAAGAAAGAATTACAAGTATCCAATTTAAATTGCAAACGTCGGGAAAAGAGGCTTCGAAGCAAAGTATATTAAGTATATTTTTATAAGATCCAATTATAGTTTTCATTGAAATTCAAATTCCAACTTAATATAATTTTGTATAGATTGTAAAATTGTACAACAAAATAACATATTTGAAAGATAAATGTTCTAAATGTAACGAAAAAATAATCGAAGAAGCTATTTCAAAATTACCACAAAATCAACAACTGGCAGTTCAAGCTTGTTTTGCAGCAACGAAATTAAAAGATAAGAAGGGTATTAGATATTCGAATGAATGGGTATATGAATGCATTTTGCTTTGGATTAAAAGCACAAAAACATACAATCACTTGAGATCTCACAATATCCTAATATTACCTTCTATTAGAACACTAAATCGTTATGTCAAAAATGTCAAAGGTTGTTACGGTTTTCAAATGAGTACATTTGAAATGTTAAAAAAGAAAATGGCAAACATGGAATCTAACGATGTGCGAGGTATACAACTTTGATTTACAAAAATCATTTTTGTTAACATATAAAAACATTTTTTTTTTTATTATGAAACATTGCTTTCTAGATCATCGAATAAGTACAAAAGGAATGTAGTTTTTACGTAATATCGATAAATGTTTTATATTTTAATAGCTAAAATAACTTTTTATAGGTGTTTTATTGTGGATGAAATGAAATTATCAAAAACTTTATATTTTAATCACACAAACCTAAAAGTTGAAGGCTTTGTTGATTTAAGTCAATACACTTCGGAAGAACAAAAGAAAAAAAAGGAGACCATGCATTGGTTCTTATGTTTCAGCTTTTTAAAGGAACATGGGTTCAATCTTTGGCTTGCTTCTTGAGTGTTGGCAACACAAGTGCATCAATTTTGCACAAAATTATTATGGAGTGTATTATTCTAACGGAACAATCTGGACTAAAAGTAGACGCTGTAGTGTCAGATGGAGCATCATGGAATCGATCTATGTGGAACATATTTGGAGTAACAGAAGAATGTGTTAGTATACAGCATATTGTAGACACTGAAAGACGCTTGTGGTTCATTTCTGATTTTCCACATTTGATAAAATGTCTCCGAAATTATTTTTCTCAGTTTGATCGATATGCAGGAATTTGGGTGAGCTTAAAAATTTGTATCAGAAAAAGCAACAATCAAAGGATTCGAAAATTTACATACAATTCATATGCAATTATACATACATACATACATATTCATATACATATACATACATTCATTCACATTACATACATAGAATTTCTTTCCTTTATTATTTAATTTAGTAATTGAAAAATGTAATAATAATAATTTTATATTATTGTTTATATTTATTTATATTAATATACAATGCATAATAGTACATTTAATGTACTATACAGTTGACATAAAACAATTTAATATTGTTATTCTTCGTTACATACAGACTCCGGATGGTGTAGTTTCTTTAAAACATTGGTATGCAATACTTGCCATCGAAAATCCTCACGGTTTTAACTTAAAATCTAGTTATCATTTGGATGAACATCATATCAAACCTAAATATTACCAGAAAATGAACGTTGCAATGGCATTTCGAGTATGTAGATTAAGTATCTATTTCTCATTATGCGTAATTGATTGCGTTGATAAAGACATTATTAAAGTCACATTTAAATGTACTTATGAGATTTTTATTAGTTTTTCGGTGTGGCACCTACCATGCAAATATTGAAAGAGGCAAATATTCATTATGATTTGAATGATGCTGATGGATCAATCAAATTCTGCAAAAGAGTGAATGCATTAATCACTGCCATGAATAGTCGCACTCCTAATAATTCGTTACAACCGGGTAACCAAATTTATAAGGTAATCATATAGGTGTAAACATTGCAAGTAACTTTATAATGTAGTAATTGTGACATTCATTGTTGAATTACATAAAATTTTAATCAACTTTTAATTTTATTAACTACATTCTTTGTAATTATATCAATATATATGTTTGAACTTTGCAGGATATCGAAGACTTTCTAAATTTTTTAGTTCAATGGGAAAAAGAAGCTAAAAAAAATGAATTATAATTTTATAACTGAGCAAACTTGTTACGGTTTAAAAATTTCTCTGAAAGCTACTCTTGAGATTTGTTCTTTTTTGATTCATAAGTGTAGATTTGAGTACTTAATGACATCTAGATTAAATCAAGACAATTTAGAGGTATATTTATCTTTTTAAAATGTTTTAATTTTTTCAAAATGTTAATAAAATTTGTTAATAAAATTTAATATATAATTTATAATTATTTTTGTAGAGATTTTTTGGAATGATGCGAAATTGTTGTGGTTCCAATGATCATCCTGACTCTAGTTATTTATACAAATGTACAGGTTGATATCAATGTATTCCCTAGTAAAACCCCCAAAAGGTTGTAACGTGTCTACTGGAGAATTAATGAACGTTCTTATAAATCTTAAAGATATAAAAGATATAAAAGAAAGAGAAGAACAGTGGATAGGTCAGATGGATACTATCCTGGACAGAGGAAGAAATACTGAAATGTTGGCATATGCCCCATCAATTCTTAATGATCATGATTCGCATATATGTACTACTTCAGATTACATTCTGACGTACATTGCTGGATATGTGGCAAGAAAAGGAAATAGATTTTTTAAGAATATAAATGTTATTTGTGAAGAATGTTTGAAGACATTGGTTTTAAAACCAAATGATGCAATACCAGAAAGACATAGATTAATTGAAATAAAAACAAAAGGAAATTTAATAAATCCTTCGGTGGCTTTATTTAATTTATTATCAAATTTAGAAAAAGGTGCAATAGAGGCAACCAAATGTGGGGAAATTAATGCTAACACATTATTTGAAATTATGGGATTAATTGACGAGGAGAAAAATCCTGTAACTCTCATCGGCTGTGAGAAACATAATTATGAATTTACCAAAAATATTATTCGTTTTTATTTAATAATGCGTATGTTTTTTCTAGTCAAGCAGGCTAACAAAAATGATGATACTGAAAGAGAAAGAACAAAAGAAAAAAGAAAAAGTTTGAAATTAGTTAAATTAAATGTTCCAATTAAAAATATAAATCCTCAAATAAAAGAAATTAATGCAGTTCAAACTATTATACAAATGAAAACAAAAAAAAGCGTAAAATCAAATAATAAAAACTAAAAATGTTAAAAATGTCTATTTTATAAAATAAAGAAATACAATTTTACTTTTTAATATAATTTATGTCATATTTATTTTAATTCCTGTCTTTATACAATAAATAAAATTCATATAATATATACAATTATACAATAAAAATTAATACATGTATATACACTCAAATATATGCACTTAATTTACAATAGAATAGCATGATATCTCATATGCTGTTTATGTAGCTCAGATAGCAATAAGATTTTAAAATCTAATATGAATGAAAGTATTGAAATATCTATAACATATTACAATCAAACTTAGAGGCCTATTCTGTAACTTTTAACGCTATCCTTATGTATCATTGCGCAGCTATTATGTACATGATACAAAATAACCTGACAGTGATACATAACATCATTAAAAGTTACAAAATAAAGGGCTTAAGCTGCTTCATAAATATTTCATGTCTTATAATTTATCAAGAATTTTTAAAAATTCATTTAATTCCTCAATATTTACAATTACAATAAATTTTGAAAGAGAATGAATTTTATTATCTATATAAATATTTACCTGTCCATTTCGCAAAAACGCAATTCTTTTTCTTACACTATAATCACTTTCTACTTTTTGGAAACCAAAAAACACTTCATTTCCTCTTGAATAACTCCATTCTGTAGAAGGAAGTGTAATCAACTCTAAATTATCTTGCAAGTATTTAAAACTATTGTGTTCATCATTTTTAGGTTTCATTATACTTCTTCGTCAAAGACTAAAAAATAATGAACATTATTTTTCTACGTAATATTAATATTTTTACTGATTAGAACTGATTTTGTGATTTTTGTTTCTTTTATAACCATTTCTATTGTAAATAAATGAAAAAAATACAATATTATATATTATAATACCTTTCAATATTATTACTTCTTCTCTCTGCAGCAATATATAAAATTATATACATATATTCTTTTCAATTTTAATTTCGTTGAATATTATATACCTAGATATATATTCAAAATTATACTCTCGTCCGGCGTTCTTCCCTCTGAAATATATTTAATTATATTAACTTTAATTAAGGTAAACATAGTTTATACATTATATAATTTATTTCTTTTAGTTTTAATTTATATATTTATTTTTACTTATTCATACTTATATACTTACTATCTTACTATAGGTTTTAAAAATTTTCGTTAAAGATTTATAACATTTTTATTTATTTGTTTCTTTCAATTTCATACACATGTCCCACTGTAACTATGCATTTCTAACCTTTTTGTCTCATCATCTGTCATTGTCATGTACAATTTCAAGATGGCGACGAAATGGTCCAAGTTATTCTATTTGGCAAACCTGGCCACATACGGAACATTTTTCGTGACCAACTTTTTCCTCTCTATACTATCGAGATAACTCTCCTTATTCTTACTTCATGGTTATAATCTATGATTTACGCTTTTCACTAAAACCCGCCTAACACTAGTGAGTTTACTATCTATAGATTTATTATTCATACTCTCTGTTTCTCAAACAGAGTTTCCCTTCTATAATCCATATGATTCATGACTAGTACTCCTAGTGATATTCCGGAGCACGAAACGAGTTTCCACTCTATATAGTTATATCGTGCGTTACACATCGACTCATGCCTCATGGGAACCAGCCTTAAGTCGGATTCAGGCTCCCGTGCAGTGACGCCCTCGACAACCAGCTAGTACTAGCATACACGGTTACCGTCGTAAAGTGACATCCGCAGATCCGCGAGCATATTCGGCTAATAAACAATAAACTTGTTAAACAGTTAAACAATAGGTTCCACTTTTATGGAAAATTGTTCCCGATTTGACTACAAATATCACCGAACGCAGTGCAGTTACCTCTAAATAAAAATGAATAACAACGTTAACTGACTCTAACCTACGCATGTCACAGTACTTATAATACAATTAATTAAGTGTATTAAATGAAGAAAAGACACATCAACGGGCACCGCAATGCATATACAGTGCTTACGCCCTTAAACAAGCCATAGAAGAGCTAGTTTAGTTACTAAAATATTAATAAATTGACTGACTTTATGACATACATCATTCCATAATGTAATAGCATGTAAATGTTCAATCAGTGATATTCAATAAACAACAATAATAAAACACATATATATACATTTTAGTATCCCCCAAATATGTCAATGAACAATCAATTATATGTATAGAATACTTCCTACCTTTGTCCGTTCCCAAGACATCTCGTACAAACCTATAAAGAGAGCCTTGACAGTATCGCAAAATTTACGTATAATTGCTAAATTTAGTGCAAAATAAGTTAAACATAACATTCCCATATATATATATCAAAATAAAATCAATTCAGTTAATCAATTTAGTAAATTACACGATCAATTCATAAACTAGTTGCGACAACCAGAATATAAAAGCTAGAGCATGACGTTTCGTTTCCATAATTATTAAATCAGGTCAATAGCCTGATAAGACAACAACAAATAAGAAAAATAGCAATCCATCTAAGTATATAGCAGCCTCAATGTTTCCAAGAAATAGAAAAATCTATCACAATTACCAAAATAATGATTCATTATAGACGCTTCTGATTGATAGTATCAGAACACAAAACCTCCAAATAATCGAGTCAAATGCTTAATAATTCACAATCTAGTCTATATACTACACACCTAATTAATAAATAGTCAAACAAGAAAGAAAGAAATGATTTTGGCTACATTCTGTACGACTTAGAAATATATTAATATTTTCGAGTCAACAAATAATACTAAGTTTCAACCAGCTCAAAAATTCATCAAACATGAAGTTAATACACTTTAAACTAACAATGATTTACTAACCTCTATACAATGCAATGCTAATCAATGAAAATTAAGTATAAATGTAGCTGATAATCGCTGCTAACACATAAAAACACACTTATTTTATCCAGATCTATATTCGATCTGTCATACCTAATATACAGTTCAGTCATAACAATGATATGACTCAATATTCACATATGAGTTTACAACTTGTAAATTGACTCAATATCTATATACATATATATCTTCCCACTGATTTCATATAGTAAAAGCGTATAAATATATACTTCCACACTTCAACCCAAAAATTATTATCCTAATGACCAAAGGCAATTCAGAGTGATATAGAATATTATCAACTTATACTAACTTATCAGATAGATAAACAACATCCTATTAGAATAAAATAAGTAAGTAAATTAATCTATTCAAGTAAATATTTATATAATTAAATATAAATACAGTTAAGTTGAAATCCTTAGTATATACGAATACTTCTAATTAACAAGCTCTGATTATGTCAATCGAAACGCATCACCAACATGAATGTTCACTCTAATTATCCATTTAAATTAATAATGTAACAAGCAAAGCAACAAAATAAGCCATTCCAATTTAAATATTCAATTCAAAGAATCATTGACGAGGCTTATAGAATCTTAGAATCCCTCACGTCATTCAACGCACCACGCAGCATGAAATATCTATATTTATAGAGTCCTTAGACAAACTATATTTCTTAGCAGAATTCCTTCCTTAACACAGATTAATTAAAATTAACGAGTACGAATATATGTACATGTATATATGTACAATTTCCTATTCGACATTAAATAACACTACACACTCAACGTAGCACTGGTGAAATGTGAACCTCTTCATCTTCAGCATAAGGAAGATGAATAACTTCAGAGGAGGTTAAAAGAAACTTCACTTCCTATCCCATAAATATTCCATCCACATCAGCCGTGAAATATTGAGTATAATATCATCGTGCCAAACTAACCTGAAAAACAACATAAATGAAATATCTCTCTTAGGTAAATTAATCAATTACATGATCAATTATAACATCCATCTGATGAAGAGAAATACATTCCTGTGTCAATAACAAGTATTCCAGAGAGGCAGCATATAAAAATACACACAAAAATATCATTATATGTGATAGACATTCTTATCCTTAAATGTAAAATATTTCTGACTATCCTACCAAAGAATACTGCATAGATGTATAATATAAAGCACACATAACATTAATATGCAGCCTATTACAAGTATATCACCATTAAACGATCGCTACATATATAAATGAAATAATATATTCCTTCCATTAAGGTACAATTTCATGCAGCGAAGTTTCGCTAGCGAAGTTCCCCCACTCTGCCGAAAATGAAGCCAGCGAAGGAATGCTCATAGTTCGATACTACCCAACTATTAGCGAAGCTTCGCTGGCGAAATTCCCCACTCCGCCGAACCGCCGAAAATACACGTAGTCAGCGAAGAAAGCTCATAGTTCGACCTGTTCAACTGTCAGCGAAGCAACGCAGTGAAACAAACAGTTATCCAGGTTATCCTGCCCTTGCCGATAAATATCTTATTTTAATTTATAAGATGGCAGATGAGATGGCAAATGATTCGACAGTGAACATGAACGAAGTGAGTATATATATATAAATATATAAATACATATTTATAGTATAAAAAGTATCAAACATTTATAGGTTGGGTTTCTCTTCAATTACTTCTTTCACTATTTTTTATATATTGTACTGAATACGTTTTACTTATACTCTATACTTATTGCTTCTATTTTAGGACATTCCACATACATGCGGCGTTTGTGAGACCATAGTCAATAAGAACGACTTGGGGCTTCATCCATGCTTCGAGCATATACTCACTTTTATGTGGATGATAATTTTTATTGTTACCCTCAGTGCCGTGAGTATGAATTACTTTTCCATGTTATTTTGTAACGCATAATACTGTCTTGTTTCTTACAAACGCTAAACACTCCAGACACAAGACAGTATTGTGCGTTAATTCAAGACGAAGACTTAAGACATAAAAACAATGTCTTGAAATTACAAGTCAACCATTCTGCTTAGGGCCTTATTATACAGTAGCTTAAATAAATACAATAGTTTAGATAAATGTATCTTTGCAGATTACTGTGTAAGTTTATATAAAAATTACTGTAACTAATCCCCGAATAACATTATTATTATTATTATGTGCAGAGAATGGAGATATAGTCCGTAATAGTTTAATGGCTGATGGTTCGGAGGCTGTCGTCGTCACGAATGCACCAGAATGCACTGAATACACAGCACACTGAACCAATGAGCTTGGAAGAAAAAAAAGTAGCCTTAGAAGAACAGCTGATCGATGAAGTTTTCAGACGGCCTGGATTATGGAATTTTAAACTGCCTCTGACTGAACGCAGCCCACAAATAAAAAAGAAGCTGGGAAGAAATATTCGCAACTCTGGATGGTAATATTGTTAAGAGATTTAATTATATATTGTTAAGAGAATTAATATTGTAATAAGACTGTACAGTTGAATCAGCTTCATTTGAGTGAAAAAAATACTGATTTATCGAATTGTGTCTTTTTTAGGAACACTTTCCATTGATGCGATGAAAAGAAAATGGATAATATATTATTATATTTTATTAATATAACTTAATTTTATTTATATAACTTATAACTTTGCTTGTAACATATTTTTATTATTTTAATAAAAAATAAAATAATGAAAAATCTATTCTTCTTTTTTCCAATCTTCTTAAACACTGTAAATGGGTGTGTGTATGTGTAAATGTAATGTTAAGTGTCGACCACGACGGATAATCGTTGCGAAAATTCAAAAAATAGCAAAACTCGTAAGAGCGTAGCGAAAACACGTCGCCCTTGTCCTAGGACAAACTCAATATAAACAACACTTCGCAATAAAATCTAGGTTAGTTAGCTACGCTGCCTTCGCTGGCGAAGCTTCGCTCCATGAAAAGGTAAGAGGGCTTAGCGAAGAGCGTTTGAACGCTGGCTTCGTTTTCGGCAGAGTGGGGGAACTTCGCCAGCGAGAGGGCTTAGCGAAGAGCGTTCCTTCGCTGGCTTCGTTTTTGGCAGAGTGGGGGAACTTCGCCAGCGAAGCTTCGTTGCATGAAATTGTACCTTTACACAGAATGCATAGCTACTTATAACAAGACTTTTACTTGTCATAAACTATGTTATAATAACTAGAGCGTCGACTTACGAACTATAACTATTTTACACTATAACTAGTTTCACACTATCACTAGAAACAAGTTACTAGAAGTATATAAAACCAAAAATATAAGAAGGTGTCACGTCTGGGTGACCCTTTTCTCACTAGATTCTAGTGATAAAAAGGAATGCTCTCTATTTTTTGTAGGGCAGCCTGCTTACACCGGCTATACCCCAGGGACGCCGAGAGCGAGGACCGATGTGATCTAGGGAATGGAAGAAGGCTCAGATTTTGGTTATTTACTAAGAAATTACTAAATTTATACGTACCTGTAGTTGCGTGTGTGAATACAAACATGTGACTCCAGAATCTTAGAGATTTTCTAAAAGGGTAATTAGTTGGTCTATATCCAAATTTCCATTAAAATATTCCTCAATTAATCCGATTATTATTGTTAAAATTAGACTTGGTATGTCGTTAATTATTGTTTTAATTTCTTCTTCCGAGAATAAGGGTTTCATCTGGAATTTATAAAATACTAGCTAATCTTCAGAATGCATTGAATAATAGTAGTTCTAGTTAAATTTACAGAAGATTTGTTTGGAATCGATTTTCATAATCTTTTATACTAATTCTTACTTATTTAGATATTAAGAAGTTCGTCTGGTAATAAAGAGTTTAATTGAAATATGAAATCTTCTGATAAGGATGGTTCGTTATCTTTTCCTTCTAAATTGGTTGCGTTTTGGTATAGTTCTTGGTATACCTTATGTTCAGGTAAATATGTATTTAAATTATTGGGATCGTCCTCTACCAATAAGTTAACTGCAAAAGTATTAGTAATTTTTGTATCGGATCCGGATTCTGAATTAAGATTTCCCTGAGGGAAACTAATAAGTGTCTCAGGTCGAGATGCAGATATAGAAGTGCCTTGGTTCGAAAGGGCCTTTTCTGTAAATTCTGTACGAGATTTGACTTCAAGCGCCCGTCGCTTAGAACGTCTAGCGCGTGCCTTTTTGCCGGCTCTATGCGTTTGCTTCTTGTGACTAATTTGTTTACATATCGGATTAACCATCTACAAAGGGGAATATGTAGTTGGATGAGGAAGTTAAATAAAATAGCAGAATTAAACTGGTAGGATTTTAAATAATTATTAAATATTTAAAGAAAATCTAACTTGCAAAGTTTAAGGTATTGAAATTAATTAATTGAGAGGTTTTAATTGATGGTCAAAATAATTGTTGATATTCGTGAGCTTATTACTATCGTGCAGTTAGTTATAAGTTAAAGATTAGAACTTTGGTTAAGAGATGAGGGATTAAATGGAGTCAGGGGATTATAATATGTCGTAAGAATTTTTATATTAAATCTCCTGTTATCAATCTTTGAATGTAGAAGTATAGACATGAAAAATTGTTATAAATCTTAGCACGACAAGGAGCCTAGAATGTTTGCGGATCTTAGCTCTACAGGGTGCCTAGATATTTTAGCGGTACTGGCACAACGAGGAGCTTAGAATATTTTCGGGTCTTGGCTCTACAGGGTGCCTAGATATTTTAGCGGTACTGGCACAACGAGGAGCTTAGAATATTTTCGGGTCTTGGCTCTACAGGGTGCCTAGATATTTTAGCGGTTCTGGCACAACGAGGAGCTTAGAATATTTTACGGATCTTGGCTCTACAGGGTGCCTAGAGTTATAAAAGAAGTCAGAGTGATAACAGTAGTATGATTTTATTTCAGAAATCTAATTTTATCTAATTTAAACGAATTTTAATTATAGATGATAATCAGGATTGCAAGGATGAGTAACTTAAGAATAACTGTCAGCTACGTGCTAAGCTTGACAGGGAGGTTTTTTATTTATATAGGGTTTAAGATTATGATCTAAAACATACAGGATATTGAGAGACGGGAGAAATGGGGAGTGAATTGATTAATGGCTGGTTATTAGTCGTCACAGACTTAATTTTCGTATAAGTACGGTTATTCTGAATTGGGATTACTCACCGTATGGAGTCTGGAACCTTAGATCGATGCCCAAAAATCGCTGTGTACGTCTCAGCCTTTGTTTCCTCTTGAGGACCTCGGTCACGGAATATGAGGGCTGGATTGAAGTACGCGAGTATGTGCACAAAGGTTTTTTATTTAAACTTTATTTTACATTCAACTTGGACTTTATAAGTCTGATGTGTGACTAACAAAGAAAAGTTCAGAGAATATCGGAAAAATTGAAAGAGTAACTGTAATGCTCAATGAGTAAGTACGTGGTAGGTAAGTAAGTGGATAAGCGAATAAGTGAAATAAGTAAGTAAGTGGGGCGCGCCTCGAGATCGGCGGTTTATATACCTGTGTAACAAGGAGTCTAGGCTGTGAGCAATTCGCAATTCGATGGTTCTTTCAATATGTCTCCGATGTTCTGAGAAGAAGTCGTTATCTAAATCATTTCGCAGTATTTCGCTGTCGATGAGTTGAGAGCGATGCGTGGTTTGTTTATACGTCTGATAATAACGAATGCGGTAGGTCGCATATGATCGAGGGATACCGTATTCAATACTATTAATATTTTCCTATTGCATCATTTCTGACCTTGGTGCAGGTTTCTGATGTGTGAATGCTTTTGATTTTCAATACAATTTCTTAATATAACATGTTGTTGTGAGATTGTTAATTTACAGAATCACTCTTCATATAATTTGCTCTTAATATTATAAATATTTTATTTTTTAGTTCCAATTGTTCGTGATAAAGAAAACTGTTTTGGCAAATTATTATATTTGTGATTCTATAAGTTAAGGCGTATATAATTCTTAAATTAAAATAAACATCTATATCGAATCTTTGTTCGCAAAGTTCAATAAGTAGGATTTGAATAGTTTGTAGTCGCAGAAGTCGATAAAAAGTTCAATCGCAAATATTCTTTTAGAATTTGTTTACAGAGTCATTTTTTATAATAATCTGTCTTTTAGTTTAACCATGATCTGAGAAGGTGATGTTAGTATTTTGTGAATAAATTTAAGTAATCTTGAAATTCAATTTATGAATAAAGTTTAAGACAAATTATTATGTGTATTTCATGTTTCTTGTTTCTATCGTGACGCGTATATCCCTTGGGTAAAAGGTTTATAGAATATTCTTGAATAATCCAATTAAATAATATCGCTGGTGTTATCGCAAAAGAGGCAAAATTCGCTCGCAAGTTTATCTTTGTAAAAATAGTCGCAAGTTAGTTCTAGAGTGTTGCGCGCGCATGTCCTGGTGGTTTGGGACGACGCCTGATTGGTTGGTTGTTAGTTACTCTAGGTAATTATAGTTCTTTGTGCAGCTGAATGTTAAATCTTAAATTCCTAAGATAAATAATCGTATGGAACAAGAACAATAAGCAATAAAATGCACTAGAGATTGATTTTATTATAAATTAAAATAATTATAAGAATAAAAGCAAGCGGCTAAATAATCATTCTTTATTCCATTGATTATACTATAGAAATAAAACGAAACGTGATTATTTGTAAAAAATATGGTTTCGAAAAATGGCGGGACGTCACAAAGAAAAAGAAAATGAAAAATGAAAAATGAAAAATTCTCTCTCACAATACATTGTGAGTATGAACAAGAGCCTTCAATACTTACATGAGCCAAAAATAAACTAATATAAGAAAGCACAGTTAAATCGAGCCTAGTATAATGCTTCTCACCAGTTATCAATATATATACAAAATACAACAATCCTTGATTAATTATAGAATTTCTCTAAAATAACTTGCTAAAGGCGTGACATTTTAAGAGAGACTAACGCTCTCGCCTGTCACTTTATTCCACTGCAGTCAATCAGTGACTATACATTATTCAATGTAGAATATTATTAATTCAGCCCACAATATGTCACAATGCACTATATGTAACAATTAACGTCAGCATGAGACACAAATCAGTCGTGTACTTCGAGCTGAGCTTTATCTCAAGTATGTAATGACAGGCACAGCTTAGTCAATGGCCCTAGAGACACACAAGCCAACTAAAGCCCTTAATAACTTAAAAATAATACTTATAGAAAAATGAATTAACATATAAATCAAGTATGAAAATCAAAATCGACACGCATATATACATTACTGTCGTGCAAATCATCGCGAGTACACGACACACAAAATGGCCGCGCCACGTGCCAGATTATTTTAATAATTGATTACAAGTAATTGAGAAATGCCTCATAAATAAACTTAATAGTAGACCGCACAGAATTTAACAGAGAATTCATTAAAAATATAGTCTCCAGCCGACCTAAAATAATAAGCCGTCACGAAGTGACGTGCTACGTGTCTCTCAAAGCGTGACGTAATCAGTCATCGCCCGTCACATTTACACATTAAATTACTTATCTTAAAACTAATTTCTCGCTCTGCCTCCACTTCCTGGGGTGTAAAACCTCCGCAACAACCCTCTGAGCACAAGAATGTCTCCGGCAACTCTGTTCGTATCACTGAATATGATAGTTTTTACAAGAGCACTTCACTGTCCGACCATACTCACTGCTGGACCCACTCGCCTTCCACCTAACCCTAACTTTTTTTTTTTTTTACGAGGGTAGGTGGAAATGCATAATGCAGACCTGACCGCCCGTGCAAGTCAGGTACTGTGGGACTCTCACCTCACTAAAACCACCTCCCTGTCTCCCACCCTGACCTGACATGATGTTGTTATGTATACCGGGGTCCGGGGACCCGCTTCCGCATGACTTCCCGGAGCCCGGTAGATCACTCTATCCCACCCACGTAATCCTACCTCACCCTCGTCGGCCTCGTCATCCTGACCTCCCCCCCCCCAAAAGACACAATCCCCCTTCCCATCGCGAACTAACCCTACCCGAACCCTTAGGAATAATTGAGATGATTAAGTGTGTGTGTGTGTGTGTGTATGTGTATAAGTAAGTGTAAATGTGTGCGTGAATTCTCCCCCTCCTGTAAGTGTATAAGAGTACCCGCTTATATGCAAGGACGAGGGTAGGGAAAACCATACTCCCGTCCTGCGAGCATGTAGAAATAAGGTAAAAAGAAAAAGGACACACTCAACCATTGTTCCGAGGAAGCAATGGCGAGTGCGCTGAGAATGTATGTAACGTCACCCCCTACCCAGCCCCTGTGAAAGAATTAAACCGGAATCTGAGACCGAGGAGGGTACAACCCAGACCTGCAAAAAGAATTACAAATTAGTAAATCAATTACAAATCAGAGCAAAATTCTAGCCGGATCATGGATCAGATTCGTCCGATCCCGACCCGTCATCCGCTGCGAAAAAGGAGGGAGACGACGAGGACGAAGAGAGAACTCTCTCCAGACGTCGTTCCTCCTCCTCCTTCTCCCGCATGATGCCTTCGATAAAAGAAGAGAAGGCAACCCAAAGCTCCCTTGACGACATGATGCCGTCCATAACATCGCTCATGGAGAAATCTCGAGGTAGCGCAAGTTTCTCTCTCAAGTCCAAGCGACGCGTATCCCACGTTGGGCAGTCCCTAATCGTGTGAAGTGCGTCGTCCTCTTCGTCCATGCCACACATGAAACAAGAAGTGTCTGGCCGCTTCTGAATTCGGTGCAGGAATCTCGAAAAGCACCCATGGCCCGTAAGCACCTGGGTGAGGTGGAACGTCATGCCGTTGATGGTGTCGCGCGTTAGCCACTCCTCCAGCCTCGGTAAGATGAGCAGGATGGTAAACTCACCAGGTGAGTTAGGCTTCTCCAGACTGGTCCTCCAGGAATTGCACAGCTTCACAAATTCGGATTCCCTAATCTCCTTCTTGCTGACTCCATCTATATTGCCATTGTTTCTAAGCTCTTTAAGCCTATCGTATGTTCGCTTCCTTGACGAGGCTAGGAGCTTAAGAGGAGGTAGGCGAGCCAACAACAGTGCCGCGTTGGAAGACACAGTGCGGTACGCTGATATGACCCTCTGCGTGACGGATCTATGCAGCCTGTATAGTCCCGACTGGACACAACTTCTCTTTACGAAGACATCCCCTCAAACGGGAGCCCCGTATAAGATAACCGAGAGGACAACATTGGCAAAGAGCCTACGCCGCCTCTCGTCAGGGCCTCTGAGGTTGGGCATCAGACGATTCAGAGCTCGAACAACTCTGTTGGCCTTCTCCTCCACATAGTGAAAATGGTGGGAGAATAGCCAGTTCGTATCTATATAAATGCCCAGATATTTAATGGTGCTGCTAAATTTAATGGGCGTATCTTCCACCAGAATTGAAGCGGGTAGGTCAGTCACACCTCGCTTATGGAAGAGGATGGCCTCGGTCATTTCTTTGGCCACACTTAGCCCCAATCTCTTAATGACCAAGATGACTCTGGCCACCAAGATACTGACCCTCAATTGCGTAGTCCTCAGATCGTTGCCGGTGACAATGATCAAGGTATCATCGGCATAGCAAATGATCTTGCTGTTCTCGTCGTCGTCCGCGATACCCAGTACCTCGTCGAAGGCGACGTTCCATAAAACTGGGCCGAGCACGGAACCTTGAGGGACCCCAGCCTCCATGTTTCTGGATCCCCAGTGCCCGTCTCTATCCAGGAACCTAATGACCCTGTCCGAAAAATACGAGTCCAAGACCCTACATATATACGATGGATAACCGTTGTTCCAGAGGGCCCTTCTGATTTTCCTCCATGGAATGCTGTTGAACGCGTTCTTAATGTCCAACGAGACTACGAAGGCAAAACCGCCGTTCTTCACTGCAGCTGAAGTAACTCTCCTTACGAGCAGTAAAGCATCACAGGTGGATCTGTTCTTCCTAAATCCAAACTGAAATCCGGATAGGTCTGAGTCCGGATTAGCCGATTGCCACAGGTGAATTCTTTCTGCCAGGACTCTCTCAAACGTCTTGCCTAGTTCATCTAGCAGGCAAATTGGCCTAGCCTTAGGAACATCGGCCACTGGCAGACCCGCATTCGGGCTGTTTGCCTTCGGAATGAGGACCAGGTTTGCACGTTTCCAGTTAAGCGGAAACTCTCCCTTCTTTAAGCACATATTGAATATGTACGTGACCCAATAGTCAATTTCTCCTGGTGCTCGCTTCCGGAGAATTAGACGGAAACCATCTGGTCCCGGAGCCTTGGAAAGGGATGAGGAATCTTTCTTGAGTGCGTTTCTAACCTCCTCCATGGAAATCAACCATTCGTCCGACCACACGAAATCGGACCAATCTCTTATGGGATCCGGGAGGTTGTTCCTCGGAAAAAGTGAGTCCAGTAGGCCAGTCAGATCATCAGGGTCCAGGAGTTCCGAAAGACCTGGAGCAGCAGGCCTAAGTTTTCCCAGCACCAGTTTATAGGGCAAGCCCCATGGATCTTTGTCTACTGATTCCAGCAACTCTTGCCAGGCTTTGGCTTTGAGCCTGTTGATCTCCAAACGCAGGTTTTTTCTTGCCGTTTTATAGGTTATGCCCAGTTCGATTATGGCCGCCGAAGGACGATGTCTTCTCTTCGCCCGTTGCCATGCTCGTCTGGCATGTATACACGTGGTGCGCAGAATCGCCACCGACTCGCTCCACCAATAGGCGCTCCTACGCGGTCTGCGAGGGCCGATTCTTGGGGCCGCCGCATCACACGCTTCCTCCATGAGCTTGTCAAGGTCTTTGATCGACTGATCCAGGTCAAGCGTGTCTTCTACGTCCGGATCCCGACTACCCCAAACAAGCACCGCTCTGAAGATATCTCGGTCCAGTTTCCGTAAATTCCATCTTCTGTTTAGGCCTCTATTCGGAGGAAGATTGGGCCGACTCGTAGAGATGTCGAACGAAATACAAACATGGTCCGATAGCCACTCCATACTCTCCCTAACCTGCCAATTGGTAATCAACGGCTGTAAGTCAGGGGACGACCATGTCAAATCCACTATGGAGGACCCCTGAGGACGGACACAGGTAGGAACAACTCCCTCGTTAATGATACGTAGGTCGCGTTCAGCCGCCCACCTGACGACCTGCAGACCCCTTTGGTTGGTGACATTGGATCCCCATAGACCAGCCTTGGCGTTAAAGTCACCGGCTACAATTACTTTGTCGGTGCGAGAGGATAGCATCACTGACAGATCACTCAGGAAAGAGTCAAATTCCTGTAGGTTCAGATTTGGTGAAATATAAACCGAAGTGATCAAATATGGACCGCAACGAACGGCCACGAATTTGTCACCACGTGTCTCCAGCCTGCACCTAAAATTGATAAGATCCGGGTCGACATAAATGGCCGAACTGTTATCTAGGCTGGTGAACCACTTGTCCGAGGACGCAATGTTGCAGGGCTCCGAAATAATAAGTAAACCGGCCCCGATATCCCTCGCTTGATGCAGCAGCAGGTCCAGAGCACGTCTGCTCCTGTTGACGTTAACCTGTAAGACCTTAATTTTCATGGGCGGTCATTCCTTCGCCTTCCTTTGACGAACCTGGCGCAATGGAAGTTGGAGTTGGCCTAATTCTGGCTGAGGCACTAACCGCAGGGCACAAGTTAGAGCCCAGCTTGTGGTCGAAGGCTCTGCCGTCTAGCCTGCAAACCTTGCAGGCTGGCGGTGCACTGCAAGTCCTAGCGATATGCCCCTCGCCGCCGCACCTGAAGCACGAACCGGCATAATCTTCCTTGGACGAGCACGAATGCTTCAGATGCCCAAACCTCCAGCATCTGAAGCATTGAATCGGCCTATTGTTAAGGAGATCCACGCGCACCTGTGTCCAGCCAATTCCAATTTTTCCATAGTTGGCGGTTCTAATTGCCGCCCCCAGCGGGCACTGCACCCAAACTGTGAACAACCCGTTTCTCAATGGGTGGATGGGTCCCAGTTTAATATCCTCGTTGAGACAATTGCCATATCTGGAGATGGCGTCAATGATCTCTTTCGGGGAGGTCGCATCATGAAGGCCAATTAGCCTGACCTCTCCCTTTGTAACGGGTCTCGTCACCCGAGCATCATCCTTCAGGACCTCATGTATTTGATCTCTGAGCTTGGAGGCCTTCTCTGCGCCTCCCGGTCCCATCACTTCGATCAGGAGACTCCCATTGGCCGCCTTCCTGATCTTTGTCTTATCGATCTTGAGATCATTCAACGAGATTGCACTACGCGCCTTCTTCAAAGCGTCCGCGTAGGAGAAGTTCTCCCTATTTCCAGTAATCATCACGGCTGATGACTTAGGTGGTCTACGTATGGGCGCCCTGGGTTTTTCAGGAATCTGGTCTTTATTTATTGCCCTCCTTTGATCTCTATTTGTAAGCGGAGAGGGTGCGCTAGCTTTCTTATTAAGCTTCCCTCTGCCTTTACTTTTTTTGTTATTATTTAGGACCTCCGTCCACTCTTGCCTAAAGGAATCCGTCCTGTTTCCGTCTGAAAATTCGACCTTTTTGAAATTAGACCTCGGTGGGACTATTTGCGTATTGGAAATAATTCTCGGTCTAGGCTTCGGAACGCGTTGAGGTAACGGTTTTTCCGAGTTGTATGAGGGGCCGCCAGATCCCGCTTCGCTTTTCTCAAGCTCGGCCTCCCTTTTCAGCTCCCTCTTCCTCCTGACTAAGTCCTTGATTCGCAAGTTGATGTCGTCAATTTGGCTATTTTGGCCAGTGCTAATGTGACCCACTTCTCCTTTTCCAGGCTTCGTAATGGTTGGTGTCACTGCTGCCGAAGCTGCAGGAGGCTTGGCAATTTCGACATCCATGTGATCGTCGGTGCATTTCACACCGGATAATTGCTGGGGTCTGCTAGCAAAATCTTCGAACACGTTACGCTCAACCTGCACATCAATGTTAACCTGCTTTGTCGACAATATGGAGTCGGCGCAAGAAGGGGAGGGGACGACAGCCTCAGCCGCGGCACCGTTCTTATCACCCTTTAACAACGTCCTCCTGGTGATCCGATAACTTTCGCGCGCTCTCCTAGCGTCTTCTTCGGCATCGTCCAGCCTACCCTTGAGTTCGTAGACCTCACTCTTAAGGTCGGCTACGATTGCGCGCATGTCTTCTAGTTCGCGTTTCCTGAGGACCTCTTCCAATTTTAGTTTTTCATTTTCAGCCTCTAGCTCCCTGTTCTTGACCCTAAGATATTTTGGATCACCCTTTGATTCAGCTTTGTAGACCAACGTATTTATTACGTCAGCGGCCCTCCTAATCTTCCTCTTCATTATCCCACTGATAGCCCCGTTGATATTGGGGCTATTTTTCCGCTCGAATTCGGTGGTTTTTAGGCAATCTATACCTATAGCCCCGATAGTGGTAGCTCCCATGACCTTTAGTTCTTCAGGACAAAACTTGGTATCGTCATCTTCGCCGTCTTCCTCGGCCGACCAGAGACGAAAAGAGTCCTTCTTTTTCCTTCTATTAGTGACTCTCCTGTCTAGTTCTTGTGAAGAGGATTCTACAGGCTTTTTCGCCGGGCCCTGTTCTACGATACCACCTCCAGATCTTAGTTTTTTAGAGTACTCCGGGTCTAAGTACTCAGTGCCCGTGTACTTTTTTTTTTTTACGAAGGATGAGGAAATGCATTCTGCACGCCGGTCAGCCCGTACTGACCGGCAGTGTGGGACTTCCACCCACTAAAACCTCACCCCCGTTGCCAACTCTGGCCGTAGCGCCGAGAGCTCAGGGATCCGCTTGCGCATAACTACCTGAGAACCCGGCTGGCCAAGTGACACATCCATAATCCATCCATTCTCTCCCCTGATCCCAGAGCCAGCCCACCCTAACCAATTTGACAAAACCCCAGCGTACCTGACCCTCATGTGTGAGTATGCGTATGTGTGTGTGTGTGTGCCTGTGTGTATGTGTGCAGAGAAAGTCCCATTCCCTTAAGCCCCCCCTTCCCTCTTTCAAAATGCAGAATATGGGTACGTAAACGTATCCATATCCACCCCTCCCCTTTCCACCCTTAAGTTAACAAAACAAGACATGAACGCGCATAAACCCAATGTTTAAACCAAAAACATGAGAATGTACATCATGGTCTATTGAGCCAAATCTCCCCCTGAACCCTGAAAACCCCTTTATTCCCCCATCCTAAAATCCGACTCTAAGACCAAGGAAGAATACCATCCATACGACAAACATACAGACAGCTCGCAATCATACTGAGAGACCATAGACAACCCTATCTTTCAGATAGGGCCCAAAGTGGCAATCTATGGTCCCTCCCGCTCACTCGCCCATTTATCATTCGCACTTAACAAGACTACAAAAGCACGAGTAAGCACAAATGCAATGGGACACAGATCTGATACATTAAAGTACTATTACAACAAAAACAAATGAATGAATGAATGAATGAATGAAAATGAATGAAAACGAGGGTAAACGGACAAAAACAATGAGAAATGAAACAATGAATAACACGTGACTCGAGACGATGCGGATGATGATAAGCCAGGCTGACCAGTCATCCCGGACCCGAATCATCGTCCCTGATAGAGAAAGAACTCGATAGTGCCCTTTCTCGACGTCTTTCCTCTTCCTCCTTCTCCCTCATTACCTTCTCGGCGAAAGCGGAGAAAGCCTTCCAGTTGGCGCGAGAGGCGACCATAGCTTCCACGACATCCGCGAGCATAAAGTCCCTCCCCAATCCCAGAGAGCTTTTCAGATCCAACCTGTCAGTGTCCCATGCCGGGCATTCTCGTAACGTATGTGACGCATCGTCTTCCTCTCCGCAGAAATCGCAATCCCGGGTCACGCGTTTGCCAATACGATGTAGGAATCTGGCAAAGCAGCCATGCCCGGTCATGAGCTGCGTCAGATGGAACGACATGCTCCCATGCCCCCGCTCCATCCACGCCTCGAGCCACGGAACAACGGCCATCTTGGTGTACTCACCTGGCCTGTTGGGTTTCTCGAGATATGCACGCCACTCATTGTACATTCTCGCTTCTTCCGCTGTCTTGATTTCATCTCTTCCACCCTTAGTGTATTCACCATTATCTTTTAGTCTTTTAATTTGTTCATAAGTTCTCTTCCTGGCCGGAGCCAGGAAGCACAGCGGTGGCATTCTGGCCAACAAGAAAGCCGCGTTCCCCGATGTAGTCCTATAGGCAGAGATCACACGCTGGGCGACGGAGCATTCCAATCTGTTGAGAGACCTGAGGAGCTGACTTCGGTTAAGCTCGTTCGCCCAAACCGGTGCACCGTACAACAAGACCGACATGATCGCGTTTGCGTATAGACGCCGCTGTCTCTCATCAGGGCCTCTGAGATTAGGCATAAGTTTATTCAGGGCCCTGATAACTCGACCCGCTTTGTCCTCTACATACCGAAAATGGTCGCTAAAGGACCACTTCGAGTCGATGTAAATACCTAAATACTTGATACTAGGTGTAAGATTTATGCCGACGTCATTAATAACAATTTGGCTCGGCATATCATCCGCCCTCTCTCTAAAGAACAGAGTTGCCTCCGTTTTTTCAGTGGCAACCTCTAGCCCTAACCTCTTAATAGCCTCGATTACTCTATACGCTAGTAGACAAGCTCTCACCCTGGTAAGCAACAGATCGGGACCGGTTACCACAATCATGGTGTCATCCGCGTAGCATATAATATGACTCTCGTTATAATCGTCGTCACCGTCTATCTCTATATTAAGAATATCGTCAAACGCGATATTCCAAAGAAAGGGGCCAAGCACGGAGCCCTGAGGCACTCCCGCCTCCATGGGTCTCTCGCATCGCTTGCCATCCCGACCGATATAGCTAATAAACCTGTCAGACAGGTACGAATCAAGGATTCTGCGGATATAAGAGGGAAACCCCTTGTGCCTCAGAGCCCCGCGAATGACCCGCCACGGAACACTGTTGAACGCGTTTCGAATGTCTAACGAAATCGCGAACGCAAAACCCCCATTTGCCTTTACAGCGCGTAAAGCGATCTCTTTAACTAAGAGAAGGGCATCACAAGTAGAGCGCCATCTCACGAAACCGAACTGGTTCTTAGATAAGCACGACTCAGGGTTCATACTCTGCCATAATGTCATCCGTTCGACAATAATTCGCTCGAAGGCCTTACCGATGTCATCCAATAGACATATCGGTCTTACCTTCGGTAATCTGCCTTCCGGTGCACCAGTCTTGGTCGCTTTTGGGATTAGTACCAAATTAGCGCGTTTCCACACTTTAGGAAAGACACCTTTTATGAGGCACTCGTTATAGATGTGCCTCATCCATTCCAAAATCTTTCCCGGCGTCCTCTTCCACACGACCAATCCAAAACCATCTGGGCCAGGAGCTTTAGCGGCAGAAGCCGTCTTCTTAGAGAAGACTTTGGTTATTTCACTTTGTTGGACCATCCAATCATTTGACCATACAAAATCATCCCAGTCTGTTATGGGATCCGGCCGATCATTCCTTGGGAATAACGAATCTAGAAGATCGGATAGAATATCCGGATCAAGCAACTCCGTCATGCTTGGAGAGGCCGCTTTTAATTTTTTAATAACCAATCTATAAGGAAGGCCCCATGGATCGTCATCAATTGAATCAATTAACTCCTGCCATGCTAGAGATTTAAGTCTAGCTATTTCTTTTCTGAGAGCCTTCCTTTTCAGCCTATAGTCTTCGCCAAGATCGTTGATCTCTTCCTGGTCACGACGTCTCCTCCTCTTCGCTCTCTGCCAGAGTCTTCGCGCGTGTGTATACCTACTTCTAAGAGTGGCCACCAAGTCCTGCCACCAATATGACTGCCTACGGGGTTTCCTCGGCCCTATCCTGCTGGATGCCGCATCACAAGCCTCCTGCATGATACGGTCTAGCCACTTGATCATTTGATTTACGTCGGTATAGTCTTCCACATCCGGCTCAAATCCGCTCCAATTAAGAGCAGCTTTAAACATATCCCTGTCAAACTTCTTGAGATTCCATCTTCGGCACCCCAGACGGCCCTGAGCTGGACGGGACCGAGAAGTGCACAGAGTGAAGGAGATAAATAAATGGTCCGACAGCGACTCAACCTCCTCTTCTACCTGCCAATTGTTGATAAAAGGTAGAATATCTGAAGAAACCCACGTGAGGTCTACAATTGATGTTCCTTGAACCCTGACACACGTGGGTCTGTCACCGATGTTCGCCACCCTAAGATCACGTTCCGCAGCCCAAATGGATGTCAGGCGACCCCTGCCATCAGTGTAAGAAGCTCCCCATAAACTAGCTTTGGCGTTAAAATCGCCACCAATAATTAGTTTGTCAACTCGACCGGAAAGCGCCAAAGAAATCTCATCCAGGATGGAGTTGAACTCTCTTAGTCTCAGTCTAGGAGAAATATATACCGATACGATTAGATAGGCTCCACAACCTACAGCCACAAAATTTAAGCCCTGTTTGACGAGCTGGCTTCTCCTTCTTGTGAAGTTGGGATCACAAAATATCGCCGCGTTCCCATCCCTACTAGAAAACCAGTTGTCCGAATTCGGAACGGTGTTAAGCTCGGACACTAGTAATACTCCCACATCGGTCTCTTTTGCGTGTTGAACCAGTAAATCGAGCGATGGCCTGCTCTTATTTACATTGGCCTGAAGAAATCTGACCTCCATCAGCTGTAATCCATATGCTCAGTCCTCCGCGCTGAGACAGCAGAAGATCCGGCAGCCGCAATAGCTCCTTCTTTTCCAACCGGAGTTTTAACAGCCGGGCAGAAATTGGAGCCCAACCTGTGATTAGCAGCTCTTCCAGCCATCGAACATAGTTTGCAGTTCGGGGGGGCGTCGCAGTGCCTAGCAGCGTGACCACTACCGCCGCACCTGAAGCACAGGCCACTGAAGTCATCCTTGGACTGGCAAGTGTGCCTGAGATGGCCAAATTGCCAACACCTAAAACATTGGGTAGGCCTGGCACCCAACAAGTCCACCCGAGCCGACGTCCAGCCAATGTTTACTCTTCCGTTGTTGGCTATCTTCATGGCCGCACCTAGAGGGCATTGCACCCACGCCGTGAACAACCCATTCGCCATGGGACGGATTATTCCTACCTTTATATCCTCTTCAAGGCAACCACCGTAACTAATAACTACGTCTTTAACTTCCGCTGCAGAGGTCGAAGCGTCCAGGCCTATCAGCCGGAATTCTCCCCGGACTACCGGCCTCGTAATCTGAGCCTCGTCCTTGAGTACCACGCTCAGCTTATCTTTGAGCGCCATTGCCTTCCGCGCACTGTCCGGGCCAATGACTTCTATCAACATCCCGCCATTAGCTGCCCTTCTGACCTTGGTGCGCTCGATGTTTAAGTCCTTAAGAGAGATAGACTCTCGCGCCTTTTTGAGGGCATCAGCGTAAGAGAATTTCTCTTTGTGTCCTACGATCATGACCGCCGATGTTTTGGGTGGCTTACGGGTCGTATTCTTTGGCTTACCTTCCTTCTGGGTATACACTCTGGTAACTCCCTCATTATTCCGCACGGAGTCCTTTTCCTGTCCCCGTTGGTCACTTTTGGGCTTGGACTTATCACTTCCTCTTCTCCTTCGAACATCGGTCCATTCGTTAATAACCGATTCCTTCGACGTTTTCCTATCCAATCCTAGGCTCTCAACTTGATCTTTGTCTTTAATTGCCGCTCTCGGAGGCATCAGCTGAACATTATCGACGACCCTAGGCTTGGCCTTCGGAGTACGCTGTAGGGGGGTACGTTGAGGCAGCGGCTTGGTGCTTGTCCTCTGTTTATCGCTGCCGGTCCCACTGTCTTCCACAGTTTGTCTTTTTAACTCTGCTCTTTGTCTAACAAGATTTCTAATTTGATTATTGATTTCCTTAGTTTTGCTCTCAACACCCCTACTTTTGTCTGTGGAGACTGAGGCGAGAGGGAGCCCAGATTCCCCCTTCGTCTCACTCACAGGATTCTTCAGGGGAGCATCTTCCTTCCGAATTCCAGAAGCAACAACCTTTGACGGAGGATCATCCATAAGAACAGAGGGTGATTCACAGACGACCTCACCTCTTTCTTTTTTATGTCTCCAAAGCATTATTCTTTGGGACTCTGGCTTTCCTTCTATCCTCTTCCGCTTCATTTACCCTATCCTTAAGATCGGAGATTTCCTTTCGCAAGGTATCCACCAGGGATTTCATGTCGTCCAGTTCCCTCTTGATTACAACCTCGTTTAATTTTAATTTTTGGACTTCCTCTGTAAGTTCTCTATTCCTCAGTCTCAGCAGGGCTGGGTCTCCAGAAGCCTCGGCTTTGTATATCAAGGTGTTTATAACCTTCTTAGCCCTAATTAGCTTCTTTTTTATCCTGCCGCTGACTTGCCCGTTAATATTAGGGCTGTTCTTTCTCTCACCCTCCACATCGTCTAAGCATTCGAGGGCAAGAGAACCGACTGCAGTCGCTCCCATAACTCTCAACTCTTCTGGGGCGAAGTTTGAGTCTTCCGAAGAGGACATCGATCTCCTTCGAGCCCTGTTCTTCTTCTTCGTACTCTTGCCAAATCCTGGATTGGCATTCTTTTTTGTGACCAACTCCAAGTCCGAATCGTTCTTGGCAGAAGATGATCTGCTGTTTGATTTCCGAGGGGGTGCTTTTTTAGGCCTCAATTTCCTTGCCGATCCCGCATCGAGTTGCTGCATCCCAGTAAATTCCAGCTCAGAGTCCTCTTCTTCAATGCCCTTCCACTTTCCGAATTCCACTCGTTGTCCGTGGACATTTGAGCCGACGAAACTTCCTCAATCGGACTGTCCGCCTCCTTGGGTTTTATTTTTTCCCTAGACCTGAGTTTCCTCAGGACTACTCGGGGGATCCTCTGGGTACCAGAAGTACTTGCTCCAGGCTCATCCTCACTAGGAGCATCAGGCGAAATCTTCTTCGCTTTCCTCTTAGTTCCAGCAACAACAGGCGTCGATGCTATGGTTATCTCCGAATTCTGATGTTGTGGGACAGCCTCCACCGCCGAAAGGCAATCGACGAAAGTGAGATCTAATGGATCTCTGTCCATCTCCACTGCAACGGTAGCTATTTCAAGCTCCTCGCCCGTCGGCAACGAGGAAGCAGGCCCTTCGCCGGATAAAGACGGGGGAACCTCAGGGACCGTAGAGTCCTCCCGCCTGCCACTGGGGCTCCGAAACCCCTGTGACGGTAAGTTTATCTCGTATTCGTTATCCATTTTCATAGCAAGAGTTGTTTGGCCACTTGTTCGGGTGGATCCCCCCCTAGGACGGTTGGCTTCACTACGCCTTCGAGCCCGTCCTACCCGATCAAGTTCTTGCCAGCTATCACTACGGTCGTCAAGTGTAGCAATATTTGCAAGCGCCGATTCAGCAGCAGCGTCTAATTCCAGCAAGCAGGCAGCCTTGCTGGTAATTTCCGAATTTATCCGGGCTATAGAGTCCTCTACTCTCAGTATTTCTTTGACCAATGGGTTTTCCCCAATGCATCCATCTTCAGAAAGCACAGCGGGCAAGCTATTTTGCGATAATATCGATTCCTGCACTGGAGTGACATCCTCGCCTCTCACAGTACTTGGCGAACGATTGAGTCTATTCGGCGAAATCATTCGAAACGACAGTCCTTCGTTCATCAGAATAGAAACATCCAAAATGTTCGGTAAGTTTCCTGGCAAAGATCTAAGGGCCATTACTTCTGAACGAAGATCACAAATATGATTTTCTTGCCAATCTATTTTGGCCATCAGAAAACTGCGAGCAAGCTCCGTCTTGGTCGCAAATGAGAAGAGTCTATCCATATGGAAAGATAACATCCTGACTGCTCGGTATATACCATCTTCATAGCTGGGTGGAGCACCATCTTCGAGCGATGTCAGAACATACGAGATTGCATCGCGAGTTCGAGATAAAAATACTGTGTTATCCATATTAAGCCCTAAGCTCGATGACGACACGGGGGGGTCAGGGACCATAACCCCCCACGCGCCGGGCTCTGAGACCTCCGAACTTCTCTGAGCTGGTAAGCTATTATTAATATTGTTGTTCATCCATAAATAAATACAAGTGGTTGGCCGGGTGTATAATCATACTATCGGGTCCGGCCGTACCCGGGGGGGAAGGCAGAGCACAAGCATAACCGCAAACATATTTGACGGTAAACAAAATTACGGAATTATAAAGCACATAAAACATGACGCAAACATATTCGGTATTATTTAACCGATAAATGATTATTTACATATATATATAGTCGATTACCGTGTCCTAAATTAAGCTATTTACATATAGTAAGTGTGATTAAACTTTAACATTGCAGATCACCAATCTAATTCTGAACATAACGTTCCGTATTCTATAAAATTGATCAATTCAATTTCCACATTAAATTGACTACAAAAACATAATTATTTCATCACAGATGTATCGACAAATTTCCTTATTAAAGACTACTAGCCTTAAAATATATTAATTTAGAATTTCAAAAATTCTTTGAAAAATTTTCAAAATTCAAAATTTTTAAAATCCTATCATTTAGGCAAAATTAACCTGAATACAAAAGTGCAAACACAATTCCAAAATTACAAACGGTTTTCGAGATATAGCATTTTGAAATTTGACCGACACTTCCTATAGGCAAGTCAGTGGACCTACCTGAGTCGCCCATCATATATCCGAGTCGCATATGGTTGCTCCCAACCGAGAAAATCCGCTTTAGTTATATTCTTGCGCACAAGTTTCCCATCTAGGTGACTTTTACCTACTTCTAGTTCCATCTAGTAACTTACTAGACAGGTCTCATGAAAGTCAGCCCTAAATTTGTACGCCATTTGGTAAACCATGACGTCAGAGTATAATCTCATGACAAATAGTGACACAACCTAACAATAATTAATGCTTCAAAAGTGAACTAATGCAATAAATAAATGTAAATGTATAAAAGCAAACCGAACACATTATCCTATCCATATTTCATGTTCGTTCATATGCGCGTGTGCATATAAGAACATATTCAGTGTAATAGTATCAGTTATTAACCATAACTCTAATGACAGTTTCTAGAATAATTACTGCAAAATATTAACAAGAAGAGAAGGATAATTAATTAAGAATAAATAAATAAATAATTCCCTCTCAAATAATATCTCTATTTCAATTAAACAATATAACCACTCAAGGTAGAATAGAATTTAATTAGCAAAAAACAGCAATTAAATCTCATAAATAGATAAGTAAAATTGTTAACAAGAGTTGACATTACTCAATTAATAACCCAACAGAACAAATCTTTACTCAGGTAATTATATCAAAATATATTCAAATGATAAATACACAGTAAGGAAGGGCAGAATTAAAGTAATAAATAAGTAATAGTAAAACATTACCCTTATTACTGGATCAATAAAGAAATGCACAGTGAAAATGCACTTTAATAAAGCCATTTATACAAAGAAATACAATAAATAATGCATAAACTTAAGCATAAATACATATATGTGTTTAGCGAGCTGCAACAAGAGTAGATCAGATAATTACATAACTCTCCTATATTAGACCATATTTCAATGTAGATTAGTCAATCTCATATGAAACATGTCATAAACAACTTAAATCAACTCATTTATAATTAAAATAAGTTATATTATTCCCAAAAGTACACGTATTTCCTATCAAAAGACAAACGTGAAGTATGACTTCTAAAAGTGTCATTTTTCCTCACAGAAAGCAGACTAGGCTATACAACAACTTAAAAATCTAATAGACACTTCATATTGAACCACACAATTAAAGGCCTAGTTTACACCGAGCACTTAATACGCGTATCAAATAGTAAATAACTAGTACATTGGTTCAGTTATTGGTTGATCAGCTCAAATACACTACTTGATACGCGTATCAAGCGCTCGGTGTAAACTAGGCCAAATTATATATATAATTCCTCCTAAAACAGGCTAAAACCATATACGGTATCAAGCACTTTCTATATACCAAAATCTCTTTAGCAATCGCATCGAGATATAAATAAATAACTTTGTTTGAGTATTCTATTCAGCATCCTCCATATACAACACTTCGATTAAAAGATCAGAAACAAAATGTGACTTAAAGAGATCATTTACACCCTCATTATAGACAAGTCAAGTTACGTATCAATTCAATAACTCACAAAATAGTTCAATTTATACAAAATATCAAAATTATGTATTAACTACCTCTAAAATCAATCTAGATCTTGTTTCCATATCTAACACTCTCTCTATGATGTTATATAATAATAATTTCTTCAACCACATAATGGAACAAATATAAGAAACAATTAATGTCAAAACATAAATAAACTATTATAATGTCCAACACAGACTTAATAAATAACTTTATAAGTAACTTTAAATATACTATTCAGCATCCACTATATATAGCACCTCGATTAGAGATCAAATACAAGATATGACTTAAAGAGATCATTTACACTTTCATTATAAACAAGTTAGATCTCATATCAACTCAATAACCCATAAATAAGTTCAGTTTATACAGAACATCAAAATTATATATTTCCGACCTCCAAAATCAATCCAGTTCTAATTTTCATATCTCACACTCTCTCTATATCCATTATATGCTAATAGTAAGCTAATAAATCTCTTTAGCAATATAGCGAGACAGGTATCACAAACTATTATAATTTGTAAATGCAAATTGCAAAAATGTCATGTGCTAACTCCATAAATATCATTATATCGATTCATTCAACATTGTATAACCACATTATCTATATATATACGCAATTTTCTAGTCAGGTTAAGCCTAATAACAATGCCTAACATATTGCATAAATTTTCCACACTATAAATTTACATATGATAAAATCGTGATTATAGCGGTTCAACAGTGTCTATGCATCAGATGAATCGCAATATTAAACACGATTCATGAATACCGGCAAACTATTTACAATTTCAATAATTCTAAAGTTCCTAACCTACATACATAGATAAATACTATTTCTCACAAGGCACACAGGTGTTCTGCATCCAATGCATATCAACTCGCAGATTTCTTTTGTAATTAACCATATCAGTATAGAGAGAGTCATCCTCCTAGGTAGGCCAAGTAATCGCAAGTTCACGCGCTCAGAAACGATACAGGCATATACAAGCAGCAATCCCTCCTAAATATGTCAATGACAAGCAAAGTTATTACAGATTCGTAACATCTGTCAGTTAATAATCCTAATGCAATATAACAATGTATGATAACAAAATTTTTGTAACTCAAGATTCACCAACAGTGTTCCGCAGCAATTCTTCAGTTTCTATTATCAATGCAGATTGTCGTGTATAAAGTCATCCGCATTATCCACACAGAATAACAATGAGTTTCAGTATATAGCTTGAATACCTAAATCAGATAATAAATCAGTAAATAAATGAATAAAAATTATCAATATACAACTCGCATTAATTAGTAGATATAAAATCTAACCTAATCATGAAACAGTATATATAATACAATATCTTAATAAATCCTATCTTAATACTAATATATACACAACATACAGTTATTTATAATAACTTATGCGTACTCATAATAGTATTTTACAGAAAGATGAAGCCACAGGCATTCAATAAATCCCAGATAGCTGTTACATTCAACAGCTGCATACTCCTCGGATTACACCAGGATTGTGGCATCCAGATTTGTGCGATCACATAATAAATATAACAACGCACTTAACAATTATCATTAATGTTTAAAAATTGTAAACCAATAAACAACAGCAATCATTAACACGGTATTAATGAGTGCAAAATCACCGAATAGGTTGCATACCAGAGTAAGAATATAATATAATTTGGCATACACTAGTAATAAACTAGAGCAGTAGTTAACACTATAACCAATCTATGACAAATAGAACACACCTAGTAATAGGAGAACTAGATCTACCGGGTAGAAAAATTGTTCTCTGTAAACTTTAGAGAGAGAGAGAGAGCGGTATAGCGATCATCAGCCGTATAACAACTGATTACAATCAAATAATCAAGTTAAATAATCAAGTTAAAGAAAAATTAAACAGACAAAGAATATTAAACTAAGCCCGTAGCAAACGTCAAAACACCAGTGCCTTCATTAAATAAATAATAAATAACTCGGAGCACGTTAATGTGTCGACAAGTACAGCCAAATTTACTCGGTCAATAGTAATGCCGTCGCCTGTCATTTACTTACAACACTAGCTGAACTCAACAAACTTAGTATTTACAGTATATTACTTAAATAAAACATTAACATAACGATCAAATTATGTACAACAGTTAGATTATAAGTCAGCTTAAATCCTATATATAGTAAAATCAATAAATACTAAATTGTAAATTGTACATTGTACAGGAGTAGAGGACAGAATTTATCCGTTTACTCCTGCATCTTATCACACAAAATTTCTCGAATATGCAATAAGATATCAATCAAAACTTAGACAGGTCCTTGCAGAACGGATCACAATCACACACAGATAGTACTCACTCCTAGAATTAGCATATTAATGTATATATAAATATATATGAATATGAATGTCCACGTGTAACGGCCTAAAGACAGCTCACGTAATGGCCGACGTCGTAATGGCCGACCTCGTGCACGAAGACCTCATCCTTCAGATGCAAAATACGTTGCCATCCTCACGAAATCCATTTGTACTCCTATATTACCGTAATTAGCACTGCAAAATACATTCACTCGCTACAAAATATGTCGCGTTAAACTCGTTTGTATCAATGAATAAGATAGTTTTTGGCGGAGCTCGGCCCCGCCCGTCCATACTCGATGCCGGCTCCGCCAAGCCCCCCCAGTGCCCGTGTACTCTACTTCGGAGTCCTCCTCACTTATGACCTTGGAGGTCCGCTTCTTAACTTTGGTTCCCGGTTTCGTAGAGGTATCGGACTCAGTCGACATCCCAAATGAGGAAGTATTCTCCGGTTCAGAGTTAGGATCTTCCTCGGATTCCATAACTTGTTTCTTTTTCCTGGACCTCTCCTTCATCTTCCGCAGGATAATTTTGGGGACCCTGCCGGTGGTCGCAGCCAACTCCTCCGAACTCGGAGTGATTGCGTCTGGAGACTTCTTTTTAGCCTTCCTTTTGCTGGATCTAGTGTTTTTAGATGGCGTAGAGGCCACATCAAGATCTTCCTGCGACCCAGGTAACGAAGGGACCTGCGAGGGAGCCCTCGGCATATCCTCCAACATGGACGGACAATCCACAAAGGTAACGTCCAGAGGATCCCTCGAATCCACCACATCCTCGACGGTAGCCAATTCACACCCTCCGCCCGTCGGCGACGAGAGGGTAGGCCCTACGCTTGATGAAGACGGGAGAGCCCCAGGGACCGTAGGGCTCTCACGCCTGCCACTGGGGGTCCGAATCCCCTGTGGCGGTACCGTTATTTCTTTATCCGTGTGCATTTCCATATTGTCATAGTATTTTGGGCTTCTTGTTCGGGGTGGCCCACCCCTAGGACGGCTGGCTCCGCCACGCCTCCGAGCCCGTCCTGCCCGTTGATCGACCTCTAAGTTGACATCAGAGATCAATCCCTCCAATACGGTGCCTGCGACAGCATCTAACTTTTTAAGCGAGGCGTTCTTAATCGCTATCTCACAGTTGATAGTGTCGATTCTATCCTGGACTTTTCCTATTTTATAAATCAGGTCTTGGCTCTCAACGGTACGTATTTCCCTTCTGGATGGAGGGCCCAGCGTAGTGTCAAGCCTGCTCAAGTTGACTCTCGTTCGCTCTAGATCGTCCCCGCGTAGAACACTCGGTGAGTTAGAGGGGCGGTCCAAGAAAGAAGACTCAGGCGGAAGGTTTATCGCCAACAGTTCATCTCCGCAAATTCTCTCAATTGGGGAGCCAAACAGTTCTCCGGAGTTGATGAGACCTTGATTTGAAGCAAGGCCCGAGGAATCCAGGTTATATACGTTGACGACATTTTGTCGTTCTTGACTCCTAATTTTGGATAAAAGATAGTTCCTTCCATTCTTTAACTTATCCGCAATCAAAAACAGACAGTCGACGTACTCCATTACTGTTAGAATCGCTGAGTATGCATTTTGGTTATGCGCAATCCTTCTGTCGCTACCAAGAGAAGCCAAAATGTCAAGGGCACTTTCCCTAACCGCTGAAAGGGAGTTATCCCTCGCTGTGGTGAATTTTGAATGAGCCGACGACTCCAATGCACCGCTATTGTTTGGTTCCGTATAATAAAGACCCGACGAAGGTCTCCTAGCAAATTCGTCGTAAAGCCCTACGCTTGATGACGACGCCAGGGGGACAGGGACTATAACCCCACCGGCGCCGAACCCTGGGACCTCCGAGTTCCCCTGGGCTGGTAAGTCATGAGTATTGTAATGTCTATACATAGAAACTGCCGAATTTGGTCGGTTGTGCAAGCACTAACGGGCCCGACCGTACCCGGGAGGGGGCTTGCGTCAGAGACCACGCGCAAATATGAGCAAATAAATAAATAGATAGATCCACGCAAAGCAATGAAAATAAAACCATAAAAATAAAAGACCAACGCTGTGCGCATGTGTGTATGTCAAAAACAAATTACGCATAAAAATAATAATAATAGTGCGACGCAAAACATATAACATCTGTAGAAAATAATACATAATAATAATAGATATACATAATTATAATAATAATACATACATAAGCCAAATCAATAAATTAATAAATTAATAATCCATTCGGTTTAACAAAGCACTTATAAGTAGCTCAAAAACTTTAACCATTGTGAGGTAAAGCATGCAAGCGCACTAGGCGCGCAAAAACTTCAACCGTCACAATCAGATTGCGAAGCAATCGGAGCAATAAATAAATTAAATGATCTAAAATTAGATCCAAATTGACCTCAATTCAGAGGGACAATTTGTGCTTTAAATAATCCAAGAACCCGACTGAAACCAGATAAATACAGCAGACTGTATGAATCAAGGTTAAAATTACACAAATATGATTATTCACATTAATTACCCTTATTAATTAAGTTAAATCAGAGTTAGCGAAGTGTCCTAATGCACTAACACGCAGACTCTGCTTATCATTATCGAAAAAACCTATATCAAAACGAACAGAGATTCGAAATTGATCAGTTGAACTTCAAAATAATTGGAAGTTCAAGCAAAATTATTCACGATATATAAACTAATCTAAATATACCTAATTCGAGTAATATAAAATACATACAACGAACCAGGCATACAAAAACTATAATTAACAATATAACTCTCATAAATGTGACAAAAGTAAAACAAACTGGATAAATTCCAGACCAGAAAATATCTAGATTTATATATAACTACTTGAGTTGCTGAAAAAATATTTAACCTCAAAATCCAATATATACAAATCACAGCGTATCTATAGAGCTCAATATTTAAGACACTCTTGATAAAATAAAGGTGTTATAATGATTCCAGACTCGAGAAATAATAAAGCTCAATTATCCAAAAGAAAAAATCCCAAAAATTTAAACAAAATTTAAAACTTCAAAAATTTAAAAATTTTACCCTATAGTTACATAGAGCTAATTTTCCTGAACAAGAATCCAAAAACGGAACTTCAAAAAACATCACACTTTCGGAGATATACAGGTTTTAAACTTGCACCGGAAGTATGAGATTCCAACTCAGGGCGCATGTCCGAGTCGTATGCTGTAGTTCCGAACACTCTACCATCTATACTCCGTGAGTTATTCGTGGTTAGAGAGTGATCCGATCCTCATTGTGAGTTTGCCCATCTATGTCACTGCCTAGTTTATGCCCAGACTAGCAGACGACACGCCACTCACATACGGGCCCGCCTTTAGGTCGGTAACCCAGGAGGTGGCGCCCTCAGCCGCTATAGGGCTAACTACACTCCCAGCTGTCACATAGTCAGTATGTGCATTCAGGTTATTGCATTGTGTAGGTTAATGTGATATAAATAATCAAAATTCACACGCTTAAACTTTACAAGAGAGACCAAATAAGTAATACTTGTCTATAGCAAGTTCGTGAGCGAGTGAATAAAGCCAGACAACGAACCTTGCATACCTCTTAGACAATTATAATCTATGTGCTTAAGAACAATATGTGAGCAACAATATGTATAAATAATATGCTAGCAGTGTAAGAAGAACATTGTACAATATTCCAATGAATTGCTATAATAAATAATCTACGAGTGAGTCATTAGATGTGTATATATCTTACAAGACCTGGAAATAATTCCAACACCTCCGATTTCAATCCTGAAATTTCACTTTAATTTATCCACATATATACAATAAGAATTAGAGTAACAACAAGATAATTCCCTATTAATGCGCAATTAGATCATTAAAGAAGATTTATATAATTATGATCAAAAACATTGCTAGAAACAGTATAAATTAATATAAAATTTATTAAAAAACGACCTGACTGGCCTATACAAAAAATTATTAACACAACGTTTCGGCCCTTGGGTACGGGCCCTTATCAAGTGTTGCTGTAAAAATTAATGCAAAAATTATATATTACCAATGAGAAACGAACGGCAAATTAAGGATGTAATGTACAGAGTAATTACAGGAGCGTTACCTTTCAAGCTGTCAAAGTGAAAGCCGTGATATGACTAAAGTCGAAACAGAAGACATGTATGTAAAATTACCATGTCTCGCGTCCAAAAAAAAACATAAACACTACAAAGACACAAGGAACGAAATTTACAAAAAACAACAACAAGTAATCAGACCCTGTGTATTAGAGTGTCGTATATCGGATTTAAATTGTCTGTGTCTTTTTGAAGATTAATATTGTTGTTGAATTTTTTTATGAAAAACATCTCAGCAATCTCTCGTTTCTTTCTATGTTTTTCAACATGCAAAATTTTTGGTTCCTTCCAATTAAAATCATGTCCGTATGTGGACCGATGGTTACTAATTACGCTGTGGTTGCTAGGATGTTTTTTAATGTCTCTGCAATGTTCGTTAACCCGTGTAGCAAGTTGTCTTTTTGTTTGACCAGTATATGTCGCATCACAATCATTACATTCAATCAAATATAAGACATCTGTTTTGTGATTAACATCAATCTTGTCTTTACCCTTCCTAATTAAGTTATTAAGTCTTTTTGGAATTGTATAAATTGTTTCTAGACCACATTTATTAAGTGCGATATTTAAATTTTCACTTAGGTTATTTATGTAAGGCAAAGGCAAAACAGATGAGGTGTCAAACTTTTTAATAACGATGTCAGTATTGCGAGTAGAGTCCTTACGAAATTTTAAAAGTTTTTAAGTTTTAATTCTCTTGCAGATATGTGACTCAATAAAAGGTTTTGGGAAGCAATTGTTGACCAAAATATCAGTAATTATTTTAATATTATTATCATGAAAGCGATCGTCAGAGAGTAATAAAGCACGGTCAACTAAACCTTTTATGGTATTGATCTTATATTTTAGTGGATGGCTCGAATAAAAATTCAGATATCTGCCTGAAAACGTAGGTTTTCGATACCAATTAGTCAACAAAATTCCTTCAAACTTAATTACAGTCGTGTCTAGAAAACAAATAGAACTATTGGTTTCAATCTCATGTGTAAATTTTAAGCGCTGGTGGTAAACATTAAAGACATTAAGTACTTCAGCTATTTCGGACTTCGTCGCTATTGCAAAAATATCGTCAACATATCTGTAATAAACCGGAAGACTAAAATCCAATAAGTTTAGGCAATGAGTTTCAAGGTCATCCATGACCATGTCAGCCAAGATTGGAGATAAGGGGGACCCCATAGGACATCCGAAGATTTGTTCGTAATAAGATCCGTTAAAACTAAAGCTCGTTAAGTCAAGAACAACTGTGAGTGCGTGTAAGAATTGTTGTAAAGACATATCAGTATTATGTGTAATATGGATCCACCTATTTTCCACGGCTTTCAAAACTAAGTCTTTCGGAATGTTCGTGAATAATGAAGTTACGTCCAACGAGAATAAGACCTGATTATCATTTATTTTAGTGTGTCTAATATTATTAACGAAAGTCCAGCTATCCTTGATGTACGAACGTGGCTTAGGAATAGATTTATGTAGAATATCGTGTAAATAAAAAGCTAAGTTATACGTCGGGCTACCAATCGACGAGACAATAATGCGCAACGGATAATCTTTTTTATGTATCTTTGGTAGTCCGTAACATCTGGGGAGAATCCCACTAGTGTTTTTTAAATGATTGTAAGTCAGTTCGTCAACAATCCCGTTATCACGCCAACTCTTAACCAACGTGTTAACCTTCCTTTTTGTAAGATTGATGGGATCTTTGTTTAGTTTTTTGTACGTTGTTGGACGCGAGACATGGTAATTTTACATACATGTCTTCTGTTTCGACATTAGTCATATCACGGCTTTCACTTTGACAGCTTGAAAGGTAACGCTCTTGTAATTACTCTGTACATTACATCCTTAATTTGCCGTTCGTTTCTCATTGGTAATATATAATTTTTGCATTAATTTTTACAGCAACACTTGATAAGGGCCCGTACCCAGGGCCGAAACGTTGTGTTAATAATTTTTTGTATAGGCCAGTCAGGTCGTTTTTTAATAAATTTTATATATTTTTACTCATCACTGGCGACTTCATTTTAATTATTTGATATTTAAATTACACCGAGACCAAAAGATGGTGTTCACACTTAAAGAAACGTTCTACCAATGGATTTCCCGATCATATGGGGATCACGTCAAGCACACATTAAGAACTTGGATGAAAACCAAAGAAAGGATCTGCATCTCCAACCAACAACTGATTTTTCTATTGAAATGCAGAAGATATGATGTACTTCCGGCACATATACACAGGTCACAACATCGTTTTTTCTTCTTCAACAATAGCGTTAATCGTAGCTTCATTAATTTTACAAGACGTAATTATTCAAGACTGTTAAATCTTGAGATAAGAGATCTCAATTTTTATTTGAGATTCTTACATTCTAAGATTTTTAATATAGAAAATAGGCTTGTCAATTTTATACCGAACGACATCTTAACAAGGTTTTTTGAATTTAACAATCACAAGCTCAAATTACTTAGTTATCAAAAGAAAAAATGTTTAATTAAGAAGTTCAATTATTTACTACGCTCTCAAAACAATAATATACATTCACTAAATAACGTAGACAAATCCAAATGGATAATGAACATCAGTAACAAAGTAATTCCAAAATCTATATCAGATTTTTTGAGCTTGGGAGAGAATTTCGGATTACCAATTAGCACAATTGACAAAAATGATCGTATAGACGCGACACTGAATATTGTTAAAAGTGTAGAGGCCAACATTCAGAGAATTCCTGATAACTTAAGAGAACAAACCAGAGCTTCTGTTTCAAATTCCTTGCAAAAATATCTCAATAAACAAAAACATGTAAAAGCAATGGACAGGTTTCTTCTTAGTAGTTTCTCGGAATGTAAAAAGTTTTTAAAGGATAATGATGACTTACTTATTACGAAAGCCGATAAAGGACAAGTGACAGTAATTATGGACAAAATAAAATATAATGACACCATGAATGAACTACTGAGTGACCAAACAACGTACAAAAAACTAAACAAAGATCCCATCAATCTTACAAAAAGGAAGGTTAACACGTTGGTTAAGAGTTGGCGTGATAACGGGATTGTTGACGAACTGACTTACAATCATTTAAAAAACACTAGTGGGATTCTCCCCAGATGTTACGGACTACCAAAGATACATAAAAAAGATTATCCGTTGCGCATTATTGTCTCGTCGATTGGTAGCCCGACGTATAACTTAGCTTTTTATTTACACGATATTCTACATAAATCTATTCCTAAGCCACGTTCGTACATCAAGGATAGCTGGACTTTCGTTAATAATATTAGACACACTAAAATAAATGATAATCAGGTCTTATTCTCGTTGGACGTAACTTCATTATTCACGAACATTCCGAAAGACTTAGTTTTGAAAGCCGTGGAAAATAGGTGGATCCATATTACACATAATACTGATATGTCTTTACAACAATTCTTACACGCACTCACAGTTGTTCTTGACTTAACGAGCTTTAGTTTTAACGGATCTTATTACGAACAAATCTTCGGATGTCCTATGGGGTCCCCCTTATCTCCAATCTTGGCTGACATGGTCATGGATGACCTTGAAACTCATTGCCTAAACTTATTGGATTTTAGTCTTCCGGTTTATTACAGATATGTTGACGATATTTTTGCAATAGCGACGAAGTCCGAAATAGCTGAAGTACTTAATGTCTTTAATGTTTACCACCAGCGCTTAAAATTTACACATGAGATTGAAACCAATAGTTCTATTTGTTTTCTAGACACGACTGTAATTAAGTTTGAAGGAATTTTGTTGACTAATTGGTATCGAAAACCTACGTTTTCAGGCAGATATCTGAATTTTTATTCGAGCCATCCACTAAAATATAAGATCAATACCATAAAAGGTTTAGTTGACCGTGCTTTATTACTCTCTGACGATCGCTTTCATGATAATAATATTAAAATAATTACTGATATTTTGGTCAACAATTGCTTCCCAAAACCTTTTATTGAGTCACATATCTGCAAGAGAATTAAAACTTTAAAATTTCGTAAGGACTCTACTCGCAATACTGACATCGTTATTAAAAAGTTTGACACCTCATCTGTTTTGCCTTTGCCTTACATAAATAACCTAAGTGAAAATTTAAATATCGCACTTAATAAATGTGGTCTAGAAACAATTTATACAATTCCAAAAAGACTTAATAACTTAATTAGGAAGGGTAAAGACAAGATTGATGTTAATCACAAAACAGATGTCGTATATTTGATTGAATGTAATGATTGTGATGCGACATATACTGGTCAAACAAAAAGACAACTTGCTACACGGGTTAACGAACATTGCAGAGACATTAAAAAACATCCCAGCAACCACAGCGTAATTAGTAACCATCGGTCCACATACGGACATGATTTTAATTGGAAGGAACCAAAAATTTTGCATGTTGAAAAACATAGAAAGAAACGAGAGATTGCTGAGATGTTTTTCATAAAAAAATTCAACAACAATATTAATCTTCAAAAAGACACAGACAATTTAAATCCGATATACGACACTCTAATACACAGGGTCTGATTACTTGTTGTTGTTTTTTGTAAATTTCGTTCCTTGTGTCTTTGTAGTGTTTATGTTTTTTTTTGGACGCGAGACATGGTAATTTTACATACATGTCTTCTGTTTCGACATTAGTCATATCACGGCTTTCACTTTGACAGCTTGAAAGGTAACGCTCCTGTAATTACTCTGTACATTACATCCTTAATTTGCCGTTCGTTTCTCATTGGTAATATATAATTTTTGCATTAATTTTTACAGCAACACTTGATAAGGGCCCGTACCCAAGGGCCGAAACGTTGTGTTAATAATTTTTTGTATAGGCCAGTCAGGTCGTTTTTTAATAAATTTTATATATTTTTACTCATCACTGGCGACTTCATTTTAATTATTTGATATTTAGTATAAATTAAGCTGTCGAAAACTAACCTATTCCTGCCTTTCAAGTATGACTTAAGATTAATATAATGTTAAGTACTAAACTATAGATAAATCAAAATAACCTAAGAATATCAATAATAGACAATATAGAACACATAGAATATCATTACAACCTTAACTAAATAAGCAAAACCAAAAATTCTAAGACTATCGCTTAAATCTAATTCACTTATATACAAAGAAAGATCACACAGTTACAAGATAATTTCCATCATTATGCCTAATTAGATCACTTTAAGATATACTTAAATATAATCAAGAATAGAATTAAGAAATATTAGGTACTAACTATAAATATATCAAGTAAATTAGGAAGTATCAACGCAGCACTAATTACATAGACAAATTCAGTATCTCCTGCATCATGTCCAAACCATCACTTAACGTTAAATCATATAAATACAATGAAAGATCAGCTCAGATACTTATCATATCACATAATTAGATCCTATCAAAGTACGTACAGATATAATAATGCAGTAATGCAGCACAGCTGTCAAGAACTAACCTAACCCACATTACCTGTATAACAAAGAGTTAATACAAGTAAATTGAATTCCAGACTATAAATAATTTCAGAATAATATCCACGAACAATCAAGAATATTACATCATCGTGATTCTCATTTCACAGATATATCCATTGTTTTAACTCCTATATACACGATATTATTCACAGAGAAGACAACCAGAAAATAAACTGAGTTAAATTCTAACCAGATCACAACCTATATTTTTAAATAATATAAGATGTGAAATAATAATCTCTCTGAGAATACAACAATAGCTAAATAAGTTGCTTATTATGCAAGCCACTTCATTATAAAACTTAACAAAGCTAAAAATCAGAACAATTGAATATTAAAATTCAGACAAAAGTATAAGAATATATATAATAAATAATTGTGAGCATCAAACATTAAATGATAGATAATAAACACAATTAATATTAAAATAACAGTTATTATGACAGATATATCATAATAATCCTCCACTCTGCTAATATGAGAGACACATAATAGAATGCACTACATTGCTTGCAAAAATCAAGACAATAAAAGCCATAATACAACTTAATAAAGTGCATACGTATAATCAGACCGTATAAATCGGTTTTTTTAACAAACAATAAAATTAAAATTAAAATTAAATAGCTTTATAGTTACAATAAAGTATCGCAATAAAATTTCACACGAATCTCTCACCAATTAACAGAGAGGCAGACAAATAATAAATAATTAATAATGAACCAATTAATTAATCAACTGAATATCGGCATATGAGCAGGTGCATCCAGCAGCCACGCACAAAATAATGTGATATAAGAACAACAATTACTATAACATAGCAGCTGTATGCACGCACTCGCTTAAAACTAGAGTTAGCAGTAACGCACAATCACAAAATAAGTAAATTATTAACTGTGTAAAGTCAGATATCCAACTGCGAAAGTACGGCACTTCCTTGCAGTCGAATAAATTCACAGGCAGTGTTGTACACAGATCAGGATGCTGTATCGTAGAGCATCGTAGTCATCGATAGCACGTATTGCTGCTGCTGCATATAATATATGCAGGCTGACAACCTGGTTGCCTTACAACGCCAATTACGTAACCTGGATGGTTATCCTCATGGGAGATCTCATTTTTCCCATCCGAATATGCACAGATATATACAAACAGTAAATTAACATAGGTTATATGCACAGTTATGCAAGATTTATATGCTCAACATAATTAACTTAGAAAAAGTGAAATAAAGAAAATAATAACAATAAATTAACTCAAACTGTATGAATAATGAATAAATTCAATCCAAATATGTATAAATAAATAATATTTCTCTGCAACATACCTCAAGAACTGAGTGATATCTTGTTGCAGATACATGTGCATATTTGTTAATCAATTTGTGTAGCTCCTCAATTAGATCATAGAGTATGAACAACGGAAATAAATCGTTGATAATAAAACTATTATAAACACCACGACAGGTGACACAATAAATAAATAAATAATTATAAATAAGTATTTAATATAGTAACCGATTTCACACACTCAGTTAGACTGACAATTTGTCTAGATTGCCTAGTTACTACTGAAAACTAGGCTCGCGGATAAAGCCAGAACTAGATCATAGATCATAGAACTAACATATATACCGGGTGATGAATATATACTAATTAGGCCGTAATATATACAAGAAAGACGACGGGCCTAACAGCACACACAAAATCTCACTGCTTAGAGAAATATAAAGTGAAATTCTCGAATAATTTCGCGCTCCGCAGCGTGACAAGCGATTGAATGCACGCACTAAATTCAAGCTAATGGTTAGCAGCAAGTCAAACACGTATAATAACTTAATATAATACACGTATGTATCGGGTGTGCGCATAAGGCCACGTCACACGAGCAATGAGTAGAATGCCGTATTCCGTACGCCGACGACTCGAGAATCGAGATTAATTATACTCAGTAACAGTGATTCACTGAATATGATTTATATAATAGTAAATAACTAATCATACGTCGCGCAACTATAGATATAAGAATTCGCCAGTTGATCCGCAGAATTAATAATTTGCCGTCAAAGGAGACAGACGGGCGATACGAGCGAACGAATATTCTCGCATAAGCCGTCAAATTTCGCCGAACGATATCCGCCAAGATATCGTGAAATATGGCACAATTTGCTGATGCATGATATAAAAGCATCGAAATAACAAGTAGATATTAACAATCTGTTAATGGGACGAACACGAATGCCGATATCTCATACTAAAAATTTTCACGTCAGGCCGTGACACGTAATGGCCGCAGCCACGTACTCACGATATTTTAGATGATAAATTAACGTGTTTCTCGTCATTTTTCGTACATGCCTCCAATTAGTGGTATGGATTTCGATAAACTCTTCACACAAGATATGCCTATAAAGTTCAGCGTGGTCTAAAACGCGAAAATAACTTAAAACTATACGGAGCTCAAAAATGTTGCGTGGGACTTAGTCTCTGGCGCAAGCCCGACCCACCTAACCCTAACCTTTTTTTTTTTTTTTTTTTACGAGGGTAGGTGGAAATGCATTATGCAGACCTGACCGCCCGTACGGCCAGGTACTGTGGGACTCTCACCTCACTAAAACCACCTCCCTGTCTCCCACCCTGACCTGACATGATGTTGTTATGTATACCGGGGTCCGGGGACCCGCTTCCGCATGACTTCCCGGAGCCCGGTAGATCACTCTATCCCTCCCCCGTAATCCTACCCCGCCCTCGTCGGCCTCGTCGTCCTGACCCCCCCCCCGGAATAATAAGAACAGACCCCCCAAACCCTCCGCGAAATATCCCTACCCTTAACCCTTAAAGCCCTTAATAGATAGATAAGTGTGTGTGTGTGTATTAGTGTAAGTGTGAAGAGTAGTGTATGTGTGCGTGTGGCCTTTCCTTGTAAATGTAAGTGTACCCGCTCGAACGCGAGGATGGGGATACGGAAACCGTACCCCCAACCTGCAAGCCTAGAAATAAAATAAAATGAAATAATGAAATAGCGCACTGCGACAGCTGTTTAGAAAACAACGCAGAGTGCGCGAATGAATATAACGTCCCCCCTATCCGAACCCCCGTACGAATTAATTTGAAGTCAGAGACCGAGGAGGGTAAAACCCCGATCTGTAAAGAAAATTACATATTAGAATGCAAAATAGATTACATGCCGGAATAAATTGTCCTGGCCGAGTCACGGTTCAGCGCTAGCCTGAACCCGACTCGTCGTCCACCACGAAGAAGGAGGAGGAGGGTGACGAGGACAACGAATGAATCCTCTCGAGACGCCTCTCTTCGTCCTCCTTCTCGCGCATGACACCTTCGACGAAAGACGAGAAGGCGATCCAAGATTCCTTTGAAGACATAATGCATTCTATGACGTCATCCATGGAGAAGCCAACCGGCATTCCGAGCTTCTCTCTCAACTCTAAACGTCGCGTATCCCACGTCGGGCAATGCATCAGCGTGTGATGTGCGTCGTCTTCCTCGTCCATACCACACATAAAACAATTTGTGTCCGGTCTCTTCCGAATCCGATGTAAGTATTTACCAAAACACCCGTGGTCGGTTAGAATCTGGGTGAGGTGGAACGAAAGGCTGTTGACGGTGTCCCGGGTCAGCCATTCCTCCAGCCTCGGTACTATAAATATCTTCGTAAATTCGCCCGGAGTATTCGGTTTTTCCAAAATATTTCTCCACGAATTGCACAGAATCGTAAATTCAGAGTCCCTTATCTCCTTTTTGTTGATTACTTCGTTGCAGTCTCGATCCTTGATTTCCTTGATCCTTTCAAAAGTGCGCTTCCTCGCCGTTGCCAACAACTTAAGCGGAGGCAGTCTGGCCAGTAACAGTGCCGCGTTACTGGACACTGTACGATACGCTGAGATGACCCTCTGCGCGATAGTTCTCTGGAGTCTGTATAAGCCAGGCTGAGCGCAACTCTTCCTGACGAACACGTCGGCCCAGATCGGAGCTCCGTATAATATCACCGAGTGGACCACGTTGGCGAAAAGGCGACGTCTTCTTTCGTCCGGTCCCCTCAAATTAGGCATCAAGCGATTTAGTGCTCGGACTACTCTGCCGGCCTTCTCCTCGATGTATCGAAAGTGCTCCGAAAAGAGCCAATTAACATCCACGATGATGCCAAGATATTTAATTGAACTGGAGAACTTGATGGGTGTATCCTCCACCAGTATCTCGGTAGGCAACCCGATCGCACCTCGGCCGTGAAAGAGGATGGCCTCAGTTTTCTCTTTCGCAACTTTCAGACCCAGCCTTTTGATTACGATAATGGCCCTGGACACCAAGATGCTGGCCCTTAATTGTGTCAGCCTCAGGTCCTTTCCCGTGACAATGATCAATGTATCGTCCGCGTAACAAATGACGTGGCTCTGCTCGTCCTCTTCCGCGAGATCCAGGACCTCGTCGAACGCTATATTCCAAAGGACGGGGCCGAGTACCGAGCCTTGCGGGACTCCAGCCTCCATACACTTGGTGTCCCAACGACCATCTTTGTTCAAATATCGGATATTCCGGTCTGAGAAGTATGAGTCCAAAATTCTCCTGATATAAGTCGGATAACCCCTATCCCTTAACGCCCGCCTTATTTTCCTCCAAGGAATACTATTGAAAGCGTTCGAAATATCCAGAGACACCGCGAACGCGAAGCCACCGTTCTTCACCGCGGATGAAGTAATTTTCCTGAACAGCGAAAGAGCGTCGCATGTAGATCTGTTTTTACGGAATCCGTATTGGGACTTGGATAGATTCGATTCCTGATTTGTCGTCTGCCAAAAGTGGATCCTTTCGGCCATGACTCGCTCGAAAGTCTTCCCGATCTCATCCAATAGGCATATCGGCCTAGCCTTAGGGGCATCTGATGCCTGCAAGCCCGCGTTCTTATTGCCTGCCTTCGGGATCAGGACCAGATTCGCGCGCTTCCATGCAACTGGGAATTCCCCAGTCTTCAAGCAGATGTTGTAGATGTTAGTTACCCATCCGAGGATCTCTTTGGGTGCCCGTTTCCAGAGGATCAGGCGGAAGCCGTCTGGACCTGGGGCCTTCGACAAAGACGAGGAACCCTTCCTAAGCGCTTTGCGAACCTCCTCCAGAGAAATCTCCCAATCATTGGACCAGACGAAATCGGACCAGTCTCCAAGCGGGTCCGGAAGATCGTTCCTCGGGAACAGCGAGTCCAGTAGATTTGATAAGACGTCCCGCTCCAGGAGTTCCGACAATCCAGGTGCCGTAGGTCTGAGCTTGCCCAGAACTAACCTGTAAGGCAAGCCCCACGGGTCTTTATCGATAGACTCGATAAGCTCCTGCCAAGCCCTGGCCTTGAGTCTGTTTATTTCAAGGCGCAGGTCTTTCCTGGCGGTCTTGTATGTTACGCCCAACCGATTTGTTGTCTCAGGTGGACGTCGCCTCCTCTTGGCCCGTTGCCATGCTCGCCTGGCGTGCAAACAAGCGGTGCGCAGGACCGCAACCGACTCGCTCCACCAGTATGCGCTTCTGCGCGGCTTGCGGGGACCGATTCTAGGAGCCGCCGCGTCGCATGCTACCTCCATCAACTTATCTAAGTCCCTGATCGACTGGTTTAAGTCGAGCACGTCTCCCGCGTCAGGATTCCGACTGCCCCAAACCAATGCAGCCTCGAAGAAGTCGCGATCGAATTTCCGTAAATTCCACCTCCTGTTCAGACCCCTAGTTGGAGGAAGGCTAGGTCGACCCGTGCAAATATTGAAGGAGATGCACACATGGTCTGAAAGCCACTCCATGTCCTTCTTAACCTCCCAGCTGTCGATTAGAGGCAACATATCGGGGGACGACCATGTTAAATCCACGATGGAGGACCCTTGTGGTCGAACGCATGTTGGAGTGTCTCCTACATTAACAATTCGTAGGTCGCGTTCGGCTGCCCACCTAACAACTTGTAAACCCCGTTGGTTGGTAAAATTGGAGCCCCATAGGTCGGCTTTGGCGTTGAAATCGCCAGCCACGATTACGTTATCGGTACGCGATGATAATAATGCCGACAAATCGTTTAGGAAAGCATCGTACTCACGGAGATGCAAATTTGGTGAGATATAGACAGAGACAAACAAGTACGGGACGCAAATGGCAGCCACGTACTTATCGCCTCGTCTCGCAAGCCTATACCTTAGATTAGTGAGATTCGGATCAAAATAAATAGCAGAGCTGCCGTCTAGGCTGATAAACCATTTGTCCGACGGCGTGATGCTGCAGGGCTCCGAAACTAAGAGAATTACAGCGTCCAATTCTCGAGCCTGATGCATCAGCAGATCGAGGGCACGCCTACTCCTGTTAACGTTGACCTGCAGAACCCTTATCTTCATGGTTGTTCTCAGCTACACCCTCCTTCGAGGAACCCGGAGCATTGATCAAATTCGGAGTCGGCTTAATCTTAGCCGAAATATTGACTGCCGGGCATAAGTTTGAGCCTAGTCTGTGGTTATATGTTCTGCCGTCCGACTTGCAGATTTTGCAAACCGGTGGGGCCTCACAGTTTCTCTCAATGTGTCCCTCGTCGCCACACCGAAAGCACAAGCCGCCGAAATCTTCCTTTGATGGGCAAGAATGCTTCAAATGCCCAAATCTCCAGCATTTGAAGCACTGGATTGGCCTATTGTTTAGCAGGTCTACCCGTACCTGAGTCCAGCCTACACCAATTTTGCCATAATTGGCAATTCTGACCGCTGCACCCAACGGGCATTGTACCCAGACAGTATAGAGCCCATTTCTCATCGGGTGAATGGGCCCTAATTTAATGTCCTCTGTAAAGCAATTACCGTAACCGGACACAGCCTTGATAATCTCCTCTGTGGAGGTTGCGTCGTGCAGGCCGATAAGTCTAACCTCTCCCTTCGTAACGGGTCTGGTCACCCTGGCATTGTCTTTGAGGACCTCAATCAGTTTGTCCTTTAGTTTTGAGGCTTTCTCCGCTCCACCTGGTCCCATAACTTCTATTAGGAGACTGCCATTGGCAGCCTTCCTAACTTTTGTTTTATTGATCTCCAGTTCTCCTAACGAGATCGAGCCTCGCGTCTTCCTCAAGGCGTCCGCGTACGAGAAGTCTTCTCTGTTACCAGTAATCATAACTGCGGACGACTTTGGGGGTCGGCGAATAGATACCTTCGATTTCCCAGACTGAATGCCTTCAGATGGTACGGTTGTTGCTCCCCTTTGAGACTTATTCGGCAAGGGAGAGGGGGTAGTATTCCCCTTTTTAAACTTTCCTCCACCTCTACCTTTTTTATTGGTAACCTCTGTCCAATCCTGGCGAGAGGAATCCGTTCTATTACCATCCGAAACCTGGCTCGAAAACCCTACCCTCTTGGTGGTGGCCTTCGGTGGAACCACCTGGACGTTAGAGACAATCCTCGGCTTGGGTTTAGGGACTCTTTGAGGCAAAGGTCTCTCCAGGCTACCCGAGGAAGGGCCTGCGGATCCCATCTCGCCATTACCTAGCTCAACCTCTCTCCTCAATTTCCTCTTTTTCCTGACCAGGTCCTTAATTTGAAGATTGATCTCACCTATTTGGTCTTCTTGAGACTGTTTCTCCGTTCCAATTCCAGGTTTAGTCGATCCTGATGCCACTACTGCTGCCGGTGCCGTAGGGGGTTTGACAACAACTACGTCTACGTCCATACTTTCCTCCGGAGGTTTTTCTGTTTGTTGAGTCCCGCAGTCGGAGTCCCTAAGCATGTCCCAGTCGAATTGCGTGTCAGCAGATTTAACCGACAGAGCACGATCAGTAGGCAGCGGGGGAAGGGCAGCCGCGAGATTGTCCCTGTTCTCCTTCAACAGAACTCTTCTGTTGATACGGTAACTTTCACGCGCCTTTCTGGCATCCTCCTCGGCGTCATCCAGCCTACCCCTAAGCTCGTAAACTTCCCTTTTGAGGTCTGCTACGATGGCTCTCATATCATCCATCTCTCGCTTCCTAAGAACCTCCTCGAGCCTGAGCTTTTCGACCTCAGCCTCCAATTCCCTGTTTCTGATTCTCAGAAACCCAGGGTCACCTTTTGTCTCCGCCTTATAAACTAACGTATTGATAACGTCGGCGGCTCTCCTAATTTTTCTCTTCATTACGCCACTTATGGCTCCATTAATGTTGGGGCTATTTTTCCGCTCGAATTCCGTCGTTTTCAAGCAGTCGATACCTATAGCCCCAATGGCAGTGGCTCCCATAATTTTCAGATCTTCCGGACAAAATTCGGTGTCATCGTCCTCTCCATCCTCCGCAGCAGACCAAACTCTAAAGGAGTCTTTCTTTTTTCTCCTGTTATGTACTCTCCTACTCGTGTCCTGCGAGGGAGGTTCCGCGGTGTTTTCTAATGATTCTCGCCTTACTCTGTTGCTACCGGATCTCAATTTGCTCGAGTATTCCGGGTCCAGATAGTCGGTGCCCGTGTATTCCACATCCGATTCTTCTTCTGAAACTTTGGCAATTTTCTTCTTTGACCTTGTTGTGGGTTCCGAGATGTCGGAATCCGCCGACATCCTCACTGATGAGGTATCCTCCGGAGTTGTAGCCGTATCCTCTTCAGATTCCGCAGTTCTGGATTTCATTCTTTTCTTAGATCTGTCCTTCATCTTTCTGAGAACGATCTTAGGAATCCTATTGGTAGCCATCGCGATCTCCTCTGAGCTCGGAGTAATCGCATCAGGAGAAACCTTCTTGGCTTTCCTTTTGCTGGACCTTGTGTTCTTTGACGGCGTAGAAGTCAAGGCAAGGTCCTCATTCACTCCCGGCAGAGACGTAGTTTGCGGGGGAACCCGAGACTCATCCTCCAACACGGATGAGCAGTCAACGAAAGTAAGATCCAAGGGATCCCTCGGATCTAGTTCATCCTCGACGGTAGCCACTTTAAGCCCTCCGCCCGTCGGCGACGAGAGGGTAGGCCCTGCGTCTGATGAAGACGGGAGAGCCCCAGGGACCGTAGGGCTCTCTCGCCTGCCACTGGGGGTCCGAATCCCCTGTGGCGGTAACGTTATTTCCATTTTGTTGTCCTTATCCATAGCCGTTTTGTCATGTTTGTTTGGGCTTCTTGTTCGGGGTGGCCCACCCCTAGGACGGCCGGCTTCGCCACGCTTACGAGCCCGTCCTACCCGTTGATCAGCCTCAAGGCTGACATTGGAGGCCAAATCTTCCAACACGGAGCCAGCAACAGCATCCATCAGTCGGAGCGAGGCATTTTTCGTTGCAATCTCGCAATTAATATGGTCAATTCTTTCTTGGACCTGCTCTATCCTGTTGACTAAATCCTGATCCTCGGTGGAATTTATTTCCCTCCTGATAGATGGAGGGCCCACCGTTGTATCGATTCTACTTAAGTTAATTCGAGTCTGCTCTAGTTCATCGCATCGCAGAACACTATACGAAAATCGAGCAGGTGAAGGCCGAGACAACGGACTCAGCGTTAACAGGTCGCCTCCATAAGGCCTCACGATTGGCGAGCTCAACATTTCTCCAGAATTTAGGAGGTTTTGGCCAAGAACAAGGCCCGAAGAATCTAGGCTGTACATTCGAACTTCTTGAGCTTCCTGAGTCCTGAGCTTGGACAAGAGATAGTTTCTTCCATTCTTCATTTTATCTCCGTACTCGTAAAGTCTGTCCACGTAATCCATGACCTTGAGGATCGCCATAAAAGCATCCCGGTCATATGCGATTCTTCTATCATTTCCCATTGACGCAAGGATGTCAAGAGCAGTTTCTCGGTCTGCTAAGTGGGAGTTTTCCTGTAACTCCTTATGATAGCCGTCTTCCCTCGTCGCGATGGTTCTTGGAGGGGAAGTCGATGACCACAACGCAATGTCACTGCCTGCCTCCGTGTGCAGACCCAACGGAGGTCTGTTTATACTTCCAAAGCATAGCCCTACACTTGATGACGACGCCAGGGGGTCAGGGACCATAACCCCCCTAGCGCCGAACCCTGGGACCTCCGAGTTCCCCTGGGTTAGTAATTTATTACTTTTATTATGTCTGTTCATAATTTACCTCCGTAATTGGTCGGTTGTGCAAGCACTAACGGGCCCGACCGTACCCGGGGGGGGCTCGCGCCAGAGACCGCGCGCAAAAAGTAAACCACAACTGTGAGGCAGACATATTCGGCATCGCAAGTTCGGCATAATAATATAATATATATACATATGTACACAAAACAAAATAAAAAATAAAATATAATAAAATATAGTACAAACTGCGCATACATGGCGCAACGCAATAAGTTTCCTCGTTTGAGGAGAACATCATATAGCTCGCATTAATATTTATTAAATGAGCTCATCCATATATAAAGAAAATGAAAAAATAAAAAAGAATTTGAAAAATTTGCGGGCGCACGGCGCACACAAAATAATAAACTTCCATTCATCGTTATTAAGATCAATAATAAATGATAAATGATCAAAATGTAATTTCTTAATATCTTATGTGTACACAACTTATCTGCCTCTGTTTATTTCCTAATAAGAAGCAAAGGAAAAGCAGACAAAAACCATGAAAATATAGAAACTATGATTATTGTAATAACACCTGTAAATTATTCAAAAATAATAAAAGTTTAACTAACTTATAACCAACAAATAATTTAGGTTCCAAATTTGTTGAAATACATTGTATAAATTTACTAGTCTAACCTCAATTTAACATAAGTGAAAATAAACAAGCGCATGCGCACAGAAACTAACTATTGCTATACACCTCGGGATTCGAGACACTTTTAGTTAGATGGAGAAATCCATCTGGATATATACTCAAAAAATAATGAGAAAAAATATCATCAAAGAAAAAATTCAAAATTTTCAAACAAAAATTAAAAATTCGAAAATTCAAAAATTCCCCTGCATAATAATGTTGGGCTAATTTTCTAGATCCCGAATCTGCAAACAGAATATTAAAATACCTCATACTTTCTGAGAAAAATGACTTTGAAGTTTCACCGGAAGTATGAATATACAATACCTGAGACCCGCCCGAGTCATATGAGACGACTCCGAGTAGTTTCCGATCTATATTTACCGAGTTATCCCAGTTTGAAAACTGTTCCGTGCCGTATGTGTGAGTTTGCGAATCTACATATCGATATGTTCGATGCCCGAACTAGCAGACGACGCGCCACTCACATGCGGGCCCGCCTTTAGGTCGGTAACCCAGGAGGTGGCGCCCTCAGCTGCTATGTGGCTAACTACACTCCCAAATGTCACATAATCAGTATGTGCATTCAGGTTATCACGTTATACAAGTTAATGTGGTATAAATAATTAAAATTCACACGTTTAGACTTAACAAAGAAGACCAAATAAGTAATGCTTGTCTATAGTAAGTTAGTGAGCAAGTGGATAAAGCCAGACTCAAGCCTTACACACCTCATAGACAATTATAAACTATGTACTTAAAAAACAATAATGTATGAGCAACAATATATATAAATAATATGCTAACAGTGTGAGAAGAACGTTGTACAATATTCCAGTGAATTGTTGTAATAAATAAACTTCAAGTGAATCATTAGATGTATATATATTTTACAAGACTTGGAAATAATTCCAACACCTCCGATTTCAATCCTAAAATTTCACTTTAATTAATCCACATATATACACAATAAGAATTAGAGTAACAGCAAGATAATTCCCTATTAATGCGCAATTAGATCATTAAAGAAGATATATGTGATTATGATCAAAAAACATTGCTAGAAACCGTATAAATTAGGCTGTCGAAAACTAACCTATTCCTGCCTTTCAAGTATGACTTAAAATTAATATAATGTTAAGTACTAAACTATAGATAAATCAAAGTAACCTAAGCATATCAATAATAGACAATATAGAACATGTAGAATATCATTACAGCCTTAATTAAATAAGAAAAACCAAAATTCTAAGACTATGCTTAAATCTAATTCACTTATATACAAAGAAAGATCACACAATTACAAGATAATTTCCATCACTATGCCTAATTAGATCACTTAAAGATACACCTAAATATAATCAAGAATAGAATTAAGAAATATCAGATACTAACTATAAATGTATCAATAAACTAGAAAGTATCAACGCACACCAATTTCATTGACAAATTCAATATCTCCTGCACAATGTCCAAATCATCAATTAACGTTAAATCGTATAGATACAATAAAAGATCAACTCAGATACGTAGAGCTTATCATATCGCATAATTAGATCCTATCAAAATACATTCAGATATAACAATGCACTGATGCAGCACAGCTGTCAAGAACTAACCTATCTCACATACCTGTATAACAAAAGTTAATGCAAGTAAGTTGAATTCCAAACTATAAATAATTCAGAATAGTATCCACAAAAAATCAGAAATATTATATCATCATGATTCTCATTTCACAGATAAATCTATTGTTTTAGATCCTATATGCACAATAATATTCACAAAGAAGACAATCAGAAAATAAACTAAGTTAAATTCTAACCGGATCACAACCTATATATTTAAATAGTATAAGATGCGAAATAATAATTTCTCTGAGAATACAACGATAACTAAATAAGTTGCATACAATGCAATCCACTTCATTGTAAAGCTTATCAAAGCTAAAAATCAATACAAATGAATATTGAAATTCAAGAATATATATAATAAATAAATAATTGTGAGCATTAAACATTATATAGTAGATAATAAACACAATCAATATTAAAATAACAGTTATTATGACAGATATATCATAATAATTCTCCACTCTGCTAATATGAGAGACACATAATAGAATGCACTACATTGCTCACAAAAATTAAGACAATAAAGCCATAATATAACTTAATAAGGTGCATACATATAATGAGACCGTATAAATCAGTCTTTTGATAAACAATAAAATAAAATTAAAATTAAATGGCTTTATAATTACAATAAAGTATCGCAATGAAATAAAATAAGAAATAAAATAAAATATAATATAATATCACACGAGTCTCTCACCGATCAACAGAGAGGCAGACAAAATAATAAATAATTAATAATAATTAACTAAGTATCGGCATATGAGCAGGTGCATCCAGCAGCTACGCACAAAATAATGTGATATAAGAACAAAAAACAACAATTACATAACATAGCAGCTGTATGCACGCACTCGCTTACAACTAAAGTTAGCAATAACGCACAATCACAAAATAAATTATTAACCGTGTAAGGTCAAATATCCAACTGCGAAAGTTCGGCACTTCCTTGCAGTCGAACAAGTTCACAGGCAGTATTGCACACAGATCAGGGTGCAGTATCGTAGAGCAACGTAGTCGTCGATGGTACGTATTACCACTGCTGCATATAATATATGCAGGCTGACAATCTGGTTACCATACTGCGCCAACCACGTAACCTGGATGACGATCCTCATGGGAGATCCCATTTTTTCCATTCAAATATGCACAGATATATACAAACAGTGAATTAACATAGGTTATATACACAATTATGCAAGATTTATATGCTCAACATAAATAGCTCAGAAAGTGAATGATAATAATAAATTAACTTAGACTGTATAAATAATAAATAAATCCAATCCAAATATGTATAAATAAATAATATTTCTCTGCAACATACCTCAAGAATTGAGTGATATCCTGTTGCAGATATATGTGCACATTTGTCAATCAAATTGTGTAGCTCTTCAATTAGATCATAGAATATGAACAACGGCAATAAATCGTTAATAATAAAACCATTATAAACCACAATAGGTGACACAATGAATAAATAATTATAAATAAGTATCTAATATAGTGACCGATTTCACGCACTCAGATAGACTGAAAATTTGTCTAGATTGCCTAGTTACTACCGAAAACTAGGCTCGCGGATAAGGCCAGAACTAGATCATAGATCCTAGAACTAGCATATATACCAGGTGATGAATAAATACTAATTAGGCCGTAATATGTACAAAAGACGACGGGCCTAACAGCTCACACAAAATCTCACTACTTAGACAAATATAAAGTGAGACTCTCGAATAATTTCATGCTCCGCAGCATGACAAGCGATTGAATGTACGCACTGAATTCAGACTAAAAGTTAGCAGCAAGTCAAACACATATAATAACTTAATATATAATACACGTATGTATCGGGTGTGCGCATAGGCCACGTCACACGAGCAATGAGTAGAATATAGTATCCCGTACTCCGACGACTCGAGAATCGAGATTAATTATAGCACAGTCACAGTGCTTCACTGAGTATGATTGATATAATAATAACTAATCATACGTATATATCACATAACTATATACATAGGAATTCGCCAGTTGACCCGCAAAATTAATGATTGCCGTCAAAGGAGACAGACGGGCAAAACGAGCGAACGAATGTTCTCGCATAAGCCGTCAAATTTCGCCGAACAATATCCGCCAAGATATCGTGAAATATTACACAATTTGTTGATGCATGATATAAAAGCATCAAAGTAACAGGTAGATATTAACAATCTGTTAATGGGACGAACACGAATGCCGATATCTTATACCAAAAATTTTCACGTCAGGCCGTGACACGTAATGGCCGCAGCCACGTACTCACGATATTTTAGATGCTAAATTAACGTGTTTCTCGTCATTTTTCGCATATGTCTCCAATTACTGGTATGGATTTTTATAAGGCCTCCCCACAAGTTATGCCTAAAACACTCGCCGTAGTCCAAAACGTAAAAATAACTGCTCTCTATACGGAGCTCGAAAATCACGCGTGGGACATAGTCTCTGGCGCGAGCCCGACCCCACCTAACCCTAACTTTTTTTTTTTTTTTTTTTTACAAGGGTTGAGGAAATGCATTATGCACGCCGGACAGCCCGTACTGACCGGCAGTGTGGGACTCTCACCCACTAAAACCTCACCCCCGTTGTCAACTCTGGCCATAGCGCCGGGAACTCAGAGACCCGCTTGCGCATGACTGCCTGAGAACCCGGCTGGCCAAGTGACACATCCATAATCCATCCATTCCCTTCCTTGTTCCCAGAGCCGACCCACCCTGAATAAAGTTAAAACCGACAGAAACCCCTCCCTTTCTATAAATATAAATATAAACCCGACCGATACCCTGTGCGAGTGTATTTGTGTGTGTATGTGTGTGTGTATATGTGTGTGTGTATGTGTAACAAAACCCGAAACCCTTAAACCCAACCCTCTTCCGATTGCAGAGTGTAGATACACAAGTGTATCCACATCTACCCCATCCCCTCCCCTTGAAAAATGAAAGTATATTTACTCCAGTTTCAATTTCAAAAAACGCGAGAATATACCCCATTATTCACAAAAATCCCCCCAAAACCCTTAATTTCGTCTCCGAGACCAAGGAAGTTAGCCGTCCATTCCACATAAAACAGACAACCCACATTCATACTGAGCGACCATGGACAACCCCATCCAGATATAGGGCCCAAACATGGCGATCCATGGCCCCTCCCGCTCACTCGCCCATTCATCATTCACACCAAACACTTGAACTAGAAAAACAAGAACAAGTAGCACGAATGACAATGAGACACACATCTAATACATTAAGTATTACCACAAGGACGAATGAACGAACGAATGAAGGTCGAGAATGAATGGATGAAACGTGAGATGAAAATGAGATGAGTGAATGAAAACCTTACGGTCCGAGATGATGCGAGTGACTCCTGTCACTCCTAACCCGGATCGTCATCCCGGACAGGAGAAGGAGACGACGATATCGCCCTCTCGCGACGTCGTTCCTCTTCCTCCTTAGCTCTCATAACTTTCTCCGCAAAAGCGGAGAAAGTTTTCCAGTGATTACGCGAGGAAATCATGGCCTCCACCACGTCTGCCAACATGAAGTCCCTCTGCAGTCCCAGGGTGGCTGTCAGCCTGAGCCTGTCTTCTTCCCATGCCGGGCATTCCCGCAAAGTATGTAGAGCGTCATCCTCCTCCTCGCAGAAGTCACAGTCTCGAGTGACACGCTTGCCGATACGGTGGAGAAATCCGGCAAAACAGCCGTGTCCTGTCATTAACTGTGTAAGATGAAAGGCCATGCTTCCGTGCTCCCGCTCCATCCAGGCCTCGAGCCACGGGACAATGGCCATTTTTGTTAACTCGCCAGGTCTGTTTGGCTTTTCCAGATATGTACGCCAATCCCCGTACATTCTGGTAAGTTCTTCCTCTCTCACTTCATTCCTTCTGCCCTTTGTGTAATCGCCATTTATTTTAAATCTTTTAACCCTATCATACATCCTCTTCCTAGCGGGGGCTAGGAAGCGCAATGGCGGCAACCTAGCCAGTAAGAATGCCGCATTCGCGGAAACCGTTTTGTACCCAGAGATTACTCTCTGGGCAACAGATTGCTCGAGCCTGTTTAACGAAGTCAAGAGTTGACTCTTTTTTAGTTCGTCGGCCCAGACTGGCGCGCCGTAGAGAACAACGGACATTATGGCGTTTGCGTAAAGCTTCCGCTGTCTTTCGTCAGGGCCCTTTAGATTAGGCATAAGCCTATTCAGGGCCCTGACGACCCTACCCGCCTTATCTTCCACGTACCGGAAGTGATCGCTAAACGACCATTGGGGGTCGATAAGGACCCCCAGGTATTTTATGCTCGGTTATGAGAGGTCGATACCGACATCGTTAATCACAATCTGGTTCGACATGTCGGCCGCTCTCTCCGCACAAAATAGGATCGCCTCGGTCTTTTCAGTGGCTACTGCCAAACCTAGCCTCTGAATGGCGTCTATCACTCTATTTGTAAGTAGACAAGCCCTAACTCTGGTGTGCAACAGATCAGGACCGGTCACCACGATCATGGTATCGTCGGCATAGCATATTATATGGCTTTCGTTATCGACATCGTCGTCGTCGATTTCAATGTTTAATATGCTATCAAAGGCAATATTCCATAAAAATGGACCAAGCACGGAGCCCTGAGGCACCCCCGCTTCCATAGGCCTTTCATGACGTTTACCGTCTCGACCAACAAAACAGATGGATCTGTAACTTAAGTAAGAGTCTAAAATCCTGCGGATGTAATCAGGAAACTCTTTGTGCCTCAGGGCCCCGCGAATAGTCCGCCACGGAACACTATTAAAAGCGTTCCTAATATCTAGAGATATCGCAAACGCGAAGCCACCGTTGGCTTTTACAGTACGCAAAGCGATCTCCTTAAGCTTCAGGAGAGCATCACAGGTGGAACGCCACTTGACGAAGCCAAACTGATTGGCCGACAAGCACGAATCAGGGTTCGTGCCCTGCCACAAAAGAATTCTATTAAGGCGCTCAAAGGCTTTGCCGATATTGTCCAAAAGACATATCGGCCTAACCTTAGGCAGCCTACCCTCCGGAGCACCGGGTTTCGAAGCCTTAGGGATCAAAACCAAATTGGCTTTTTTCCACACAGTGGGAAAAACACCTTGTTTAAGGCATTCGTTGAAGATTAGCCTTATCCACTCCAGGATTTTACCCGGCGTCCTCTTCCAAATAATCAGGCCGAATCCATCCGGTCCAGGGGCCTTGGAGGCAGAGGCGGTCTTCTTTGAGATGACATTCGAGATTTCACTTAGCTGGACATTCCAGTCATCCGACCATTCGAAGTCCTCCCAGTTCGTGTGAGGGTCTGGTCGATCGTTCTTAGGGAACAGAGAGTCCAACAAATCGGACAGAACGTCGGGATCCAACAATTCTGTCAGGCTGGGTGAGGCAGCCTTCAGCTTTTTGATCACCAATCTATAGGGGAGACCCCAAGGATCGTTGTCAATTGTGTCAATAAGCTCTTGCCAGGCCTTAGATTTCACTTTGGCAATCTCTGCCCTCAGCTCCTTCCGCTTCAGTTTGTACGCCTGACCGAGGTCATCAATCTCCCGCTGATCCCGCTGTCTTCTCCTCTTCGCCCTTTGCCAGCGTCTTCTCGATTCGATGCAATTGCGTCTGAGGGAAGCCACCGAGTCCTGCCACCAATAAGTCTGCCTGCGCGGCTTCTTCGGTCCTATTCTACTGGTAGCCGTATCGCAGGCCTCCTGCATTATACGGTCCATCCACCTGATCATACCCTGGATATCGGTGTGGTCCTCCACCTCGGGTTCGAAGCTACTCCAGTGAAGGGCGGCGCTAAACTGGTCCCTATTGAACTTCTTAAGGTTCCACCTACGGCTTGACGGACGGCCCGGAGGTGGACGAGATCGAGAAGTACTCAGAGCAAACGCAATAAATAGGTGGTCGGATAGAGACTCCCGTTCTTCCTCCACTCGCCAATCCTTGACAAAGGGCAAGATATCAGAGGACACCCACGTAATGTCAACAATGGATGTCCCCTGAGCCCTGACACATGTAGGTCTGTTGCCTGTGTTAGCAACTCGTAAGTCGCGCTCTGCAGCCCATATGGATAATAGGCGACCCCTTCCATCCGTATGCAATGCCCCCCACAAGCAGGCCTTGGCGTTGAAGTCTCCCCCAATAACCAGTTTGTCCACCCGATTGGAGAGAACCAACGAGATCTCGTCTAAGATGGAGTTGAAATCCCTTAATCCCAGCCTAGGAGAGACGTACACAGAAATAAATAAGTAATTTCCGCAGCCCACCGCGACAAAATTACGGCCCTGCTTGACGAGCAGACATCTCCTGCGAGTGAAGTTGGCATCGCAGTAGATTGCCGCAAGCCCATCTCCACTCGCGAACCAGTTGTCCGAGCCTGGCACTGAGTAAGGTTCCGATACCAGGAGGACCCCCACATCCGTCTCCTTGGCGTGCTGGATAAGCAGGTCGAGTGACGGCCTGCTCCTGTTTACGTTCGCTTGCAAGAACTTAACTTCCATCATTGGAGGTCCATGGGCTCAGTCCTCCGCTCTGAGATGGCAGAAGAGGAAGGCCCAGCAGCCGCGACAGTATCTTCCTTCCTGACCGGAGCTCCAACGGCTGCACAGAAGTTAGACCCCAACCTATGGTTTGAGGCCCTTCCCGCTATTGCACACAGTTTGCAGCTCGGAGGGGCGCTACAATTCCTGGCGGCATGACCGCCATCGCCACACCTAAAGCATAGTCCGGTGAAATTGTCCTTAGACTGGCAGGAATGTCTCAAGTGACCGAACTGCCAACACTTAAAACATTGGGTGGGCCTAGCTCCCAATAGGTCCACCCGAGCCGAGGTCCAACCAATACAGACCTTGCCCCTGTTGGCGATCTTCATCGCCGCATTAAGGGGACACTGCACCCACACGGTGAACAGACCATTTGTCATAGGTCGAATAACACCGACCTTAACATCCTCCTCAAGACAACCGCCATGACTGATGACAACGTCTTTGACCTCGACGGTGGATGTCGAGGCGTCCAAGCCAATTAACCGAATTTCTCCTCGGACCACCGGTCTCGTGACTTGCGCTTCGTCCTTAAGCACATCGCACAGTCTGTCTTTAAGCGCAACCGCTTTCCTCGCGCTGTCCGGGCCGATGACTTCGATGATCATCCCCCCATTTGCCGCTCTCCTCACCTTAGTGCGATCAATTTTCAGGTCCTTTAAGGAGATCGACTCACGCGCTTTCTTCAGAGCCTCCGCATACGAAAACTCTTCTTTATGACCCGTGATCATAACTGCCGAGGTCTTAGGCGGCTTACGAGTCAAATTTTTTCGAGTCCTCGGGATGTTCTCTTTATTCGGTCCCGCGCTGACCTTGTCTTGACCACGCTGATCCCTCCTGATCCTGTCCTCGCCTCTCTTTCTGCGGACTTCAGTCCAATCCTGTGAATTCCTCGGTGTGCCTCCATCGTCCTGCTCTTGGTCCTTGTCCGCCGATCTCGGAGGCGCAAGTTGAATGTTGCTGACAACCTTGACCTTAGTTCTTGGTGTACGTTGAACAGGAACTCTCTGGGGTAACGGCCTAGGGTTAGCGCGTTGTTTATCGCTATTGGTTCCGCTATCCTCCGTGGGCTGACGTTTCAGCTCCGCTCTTTGTCTAATTAGGTTTCTAATTTGACTATTTATTTCCCTGGTTTTACCTTCCACATTCCTGTCTTTGGACGAAGGAAGAGTTGACTGGGAAGAAAGAGGGGGTTTTGATTCCTCCACTATCCCTTTTTTGGAACTTTCCACAGGAGTGTCCATCTAGACCTGTTAGAGATAACTTTTGTTGGCGGATCGTCCATAAGGAGAGAGGGCGATTCGCACACGGTTTCCCCCTTCTCCTTTTTGTGCCTCCACAACATAATTCTCTGCGACTCACGGGATTTCCTTCTGTCTTCCTCTGCCTCCTCAACCCTATCTTTGAGGTCAGAAATTTCCCTACGTAAGGTGTCCACCAGAGACCTCATGTCTTCTAATTCTCTCTTGATAACTACCTCATTAAGCTTCAGAGTTTGGACTTCCTCCGTGAGTTCACGGTTTTTTAACCTTAGTAGGGCCGGGTCCCCAGATGCCTCAGCCTTATATACTAGGGTGTTGATAATCTTTTTAGCCCTTTTCAAATTTTTCTTCATCCGGCCGCTCACCTGGCCGTTGATGTTAGGGCTGTTTTTCCTTTCGCCTTCCACGTCATTGATACACTCAAGACCAAGGGATCCGGCTGCAGTTGCTCCCATGGCCCTTAGCTCCTCCGGGGCGAAGTTGGAATCCTCGTCCTCGTCCTCCGATGAAGTGAGCGATTTCCTACGGATTCTGCTCTTCCTTTTGCCTTTATTAGATCCTTGGCTTGTAGTTTTCTCTTTAGGAGCTGCCTCCAAATCCGAATCCTTTCTGGTTGATGACTTGCTGCTCGACCTTCTTGCAGGTGCCTTCTTTTTGGGCCTGAGTTTTCTGGCCGATCCAGCATCCAGTTGTTGAGTCCCCGTGATCTCCAATTCGGAATCCTCGTTGGCTCCCTCTTCGCGCTCCATAACCCAGTCGCTGTCAGCGGACACACTGGCCGAGGAGATCTCCTCCACTCGGTCGTCCACTTCTATGGGTTTTCGTTTCCTAGTTCTAAGCTTCCTCAGAATTACGCGCGGAGCCCTTTGAGTGCCGGAAACGCCAGGCTCGTCTTCGCTAAAAGCATCAGGAGACACCTTCTTTGCCTTCCTTTTCATTCCAGTGGTAGGAGTCGAAGCTGCCACACTTGCTTCCTGATGTGACCGAGGCACAGCCTCCATTGCTGAAAGGCAGTCCACGAAAGTAAGTTCCAAAGGATCTTTCTCTGCCTCCGCCTCAACGGTAGTCCTTTCAAACTCCTCGCCCGTTGGCAACGAGGAAGTAGGCCCTTCGCCAGATGAAGACGGGGGAACCTCAGGGACCGTAGGGCCCTCCCGCCTGCCACTGGGGCTCCGAAACCCCTGTGACGGTAAGTTTAATTCGTTTTCCTTGTCCATTTCCATTGCGTGAGTCGTTTGGCCACTTATTCGGGTGGATCCCCCCCTAGGACGGTTGCCTTCGCTACGGCTACGAGCCCGTCCTGCCCGATCAAAGTCCTGCCAGTTGACACCATGACCTTTTGGTGCAATGATATTTGTAAGAGCCGATTCAGCGGCGGCATCCATTTCCAGCAAACTGGCGGTTTTGCTGGATATTTCTGAATTAATTCGGACAATGGAATCCTCAATTCTTAGTATTTCCTCAACTAACAGGTTATCGTCAAGATCTTTATCCGGTTGTTCTTCGGATAGAGCCATTGATAGGCTCAATCGAGATAGCGTCAAGTCCTGTGTTGAAATGACGTCATCACCTCTAACGATGCTTGGCGAGCAATCAATTTCTCCCAGTGAAATCAGGGAAAGCGACAACCCTTCATTTATGACAGTCGAGACGCTTGAACTGTTAGGCAGGAATTTAAGCGCATTTATCTTCGAGTGTAAGTCTAAGATGTATTTATTCTGCCAGTCTACCTTGGCTGCCAAGAAATTGCGAGCCAGCTCCATTGTGACCGCAGTCGAGAAAAGTCTGTCGACATGAACGGATAAAGCTCTAACAGCCCGAGACACGGTATCCTGGTAGTCGGGTGGAGCGCCATCCTCGAGAGAGGCTAAGACGTAAAAGATCGCCTCTCGGATTCCGGGAAAGATCGTTGTTCTATCCGCATTAGGCCCTAAGCTTGATGACGACACGGGGGGGGGTCAGGGACCGTAACCCCCCTCGCGCCGAGCTCTGAGACCTCCGAGCTCCTCTGAGCTGGTAAGTTTCCTCTTCCGTTGTTGTTCATCCATAAAATAAATTGGCCGGTTGTATAATAATACTGTCGAGTCCGGCCATACCCGGGGGGGGGGGGGTGGCGGAGCACAAGCATCACCGCAACATATTTACAATCGCATATGTACATGACGCAACACAATATAATACAATATGAACATTACAAACCGTTTAATTAGTAAAAACGGTAATTTGTAAATATTGCCAAATTCAATGACAAAATTCATATAATTTACATATTACATGAATAATAAATTTCTAGGTAACATACATGTTCGATTCAATTTTGAATATAATTGTCTATTTTACAAAATTTGAAAATTCAATTTTCACGCCAAACTATTTACAAATATACAATTATTCCGGCATGGGTAAGTATATAAATTGTCCTCTAAAAACCTCTAATCTTGAAAATTAGCAATTTAAAATATTTAAAAATTTTTGAAAATTTCCGAAAATTTCTTATCTTATCACATGGGCAACCTTTTTATGAGCATAAAAATGCAAACAGAATATTGAAATCTCAAGTAGTTATCGAGATATAATGTTTTAAAATTTGCACCGACACTTTCTGTAGGAGTGTCTGTGGACCCATCCGAGTCGACTATCATGTATTAAGGTCGTCTATGACTGTTCGCGTGAGAGAAAACTCGACTTTATCAAATATACCTGCGAGTCTCCCATCTAAGTAATATTTCATGTTCTCAGTCAGATCTAGTAACTTACTAGATCAGGTTACATGCGGATCAGCCTTAGTGTGGACGCCATTTCGTGGACTATGACGTCAAAGAGCATGCTCTCGCGTTCAGTAGTGACACTCAGAGAGACAATGTTTTCAGCAACAATTAGTGCGACCAAGTGGTTTAATAAGTTAATGAATAAAATGTACATATATATAGAGTTATAATCAACCCATCCATCCTCCTAGATCTGTTTAAATATACAAGTGCATGTGATAGCTGTGTTCAGTGCAACAAAGTCAATTTATTTAATAACTATAACCTTAGTCTGTATTTAGAGTATTCAGAATAATTCATTAAAATATTTAAAGAAAGAGAAAAAGAATAAGCAGTAACTGTAATGTCTATGTATATACTACCAATTAGTTACTATAACCTTTAAATTGAAGTCAAGAAATAACATCAGCTAATTGATGAATAGAATGAGATAATAAATTTATTTATTTATAATAATCTGAAAATGCCTCACACAGTTGATTATTATATAATACAGTACCAGTTGCCAAACAGCTAAACATCACAAATCATATAGACATTCAAAATGCCAGAATAATAAAGCAGTCAACCAGTGACAGCATCCTTGCAGAATAGAATCTATCAAAATCTATACTTGATCAATTAATTAATTAACGACAATAATAATACAATATATGACATGAAATGCTTTAAATAAATAAAGGAAGTTATTCAAAAGATTAAATCTTCACTCAACAAGTGAAATAGAATATAAATATATGTATAACTTTCCAATCACTCAGATATCAGATCATAGCAGAAAAAGAAAAATAATTTGAAGTAAATAACTGAAGTAAATAACAGTAAAATATTACTCTTTATGCACTTGTTCTTTAGAAAGAAAGAAACACACAGTACATAATAATTTTAATAAACTCATATTACAAATCACAAGATCAGTGTATACAATAATAACAGACCGCAGTCTTAGCAAACAGTAATATGGTTCTAAAAGAACATCGTTTCACCTCATCAAACGTAAATCAACATAAGCATCGTCTTAAAAGTTTAATATTAAGTTCAAATTAAGTTGAACAATAAAATCATACATGTATTTTGTTCAAAAGTTGGATATATACATTTGCGATGCTATACACCCTCAATTGAAAATTACACATTAATGTAAATATCATTTTACGTCACTAAAAACGAAGTAACTCAGACATTGTCTTAAATAATTAATATATAGTTCAGATTATGCAGAACAGTAAGACTATATACATATATTAATCCAAATTCAAGTATAAACAATTTCAATGTCAGAGACCCTCTCTACAAAGAATTCTATATCAATAAGATATTATTTTCGCCATTCCAGGCATACTAATTCAGGCAACGTCTTAAATAGCCAGTATGTAGTATAAATTATGCCAAATAATAAGATTATATACATACATTGACTCAAATTCAGCTATAAACAATATCTATATCAGAGACCCTCTCTATGTAAAGAATTATGCACAATAAAATACTATTTTCGCCATTCAAGGCGCACTGATTCGAACATCAGCTTAAATAACTAGTATATAGTTTAAATTATGCTAAATAATAAGATTATATACATATATATATCCACAGTTAAGTATAAACAATACCGATGATTAAGACCCTCTTTATAAAGAATTCCATATTCATAAAACATTATTTTCGCCATTCAAGGCATACTAATTTAGGCATCGTATTAAAATAGCCAATATATAGTATAAATTATGCCAAATAATAAGATCATGTACATACATTAACTCAAGTTCAGCTATAAACAATGTCTATAACAGAGACCCTCTCTATATAAAGAATGAAATACTATTTTTCGCCATTCAAAGCGCACTGATTCGAACATCAGCTTAGATACTAAATATATAGTTTAAATTATACCAAAGAATAAGGCTATGTACATAAGTTAGCTTAAGATTAACTATAATTAATAACGATGTCAGAGATCCTCTCTGCAGATCGTAAATCCATAGTGTTCCGTGGCATAACAGCTTCTCCGCTGTATTCAGCGTAGATTAGACTAGGCATCTGTGAGAGCCAGTATTATCTTATATAAGAAGGATAATTTCCAATACAGATTGACACCTAAATCAAAATAAATAATAAATACACAATCAATAATTATCAATTATAACACAGATGCTTAAAAGCTATAGAGTATAACCTAACTGTAATCTGTGTATATAATACACCATACTATGATATCTAGCTTCCTAACTTAATATATACATAAATAATTATAAATATAATTATAGAATACTTAAATATATTAAACCATACATACTTATTATAACTTTCTAAGAATAATCCATTATTCAATAGACAAGCTCTTAGCAGCTACATCCTTAGATACCATAATAGAGGCGACCGGAATCGTGCTCTCACACATTGATGTTAATAATATGATTGTAACAAATTACCGCACTAATGAATTGACTGCTTAAATGAAACAGCAATAACAAAATAGGTATCAATGCAACATAATGAGCACAGAACCGTCTCACATGTTGCACACCAGAATCAGAGATTGACTAGGCATAGATTAAAATAGACTAGACTAGAAACTAGTACTATTACTAGCCCATGAAAACTATAAATACCTAGGAATAGAAAAAGACTAAATCTACCGGGTAGAAAAGCAATTCTCTGTAATTGTGAGAGAGAACGACAGGCACACGTCAGCCGTACAACGACAGCTTAAAAACTAATATAGCAGTCGACTAAGAAAATTAATGAGCAAAAGTTAGTCGCAAATAAGTCTAATATAATAATCAGAATGCTAGGATCTTCACCGAATATATAATAGAAGGCCCAAAGCACTCTAAATATGCCGAAACAGTGCATGCAAGATTACCGGTCAATAGCACTGCGGCCACCTGTCATTTACATCCAGTCTTGTGGAACGTAAATCATGACTTAATATATACAATCATTAACACAATTAGAGTAGTAACGCAATAAACAGTAATAATATACAATTAAATTATGTACAACTTATATACATTGCGCAAAATAAGAGAATAAATTTAAATCAGAGTAGTGGACAAAATATTCCCTTTTACTCTTGCTTTCATTTCATTAATTTCTATAGTTCGCAATAGAAATGTCAATTAGAATTTTAACATAATGTCACAGAACGCATCACAGACACATAAAAATAGTACTCACTTAGAGAATACACATAATAATATCTACATAAGTAAAAATTGACTACGTGTAACGGCCCACGTAACGACTCATGAACATGCCACGTAATGGCCGACGCCTCGTGCACGAAGATCGCATCTTTGACGGCCGAATATGCAGCAATCCTCACAGAATCGAACAAAATTTATACATAATCGTGAATAACGACACCAGATATATACACTTATAATAAAATATGTCGCGGCAAACTTATTTATACTACTGTAAAAGATAGTTTTTGGCGGAGCTCGGCCCCGCCCGTCTATACTCGATGCCGGCTCCGCCAAGCCCCCACCTAACCCTAACCTAACCTTTTTTTTTTTTTTTTTTTACGAGGGTAGGTGGAAATGCATAATGCAGACCTGACCGCCCGTACGGCCAGGTACTGTGGGACTCTCACCTCACTAAAACCACCTCCCTGTCTCCCACCCTGACCTGACATGATGTTATTATGTATACCGGGGTCCGGGGACCCGCTTCCGCATGACTTCCCGGAGCCCGGTAGATCACTCTATCCCACCCACGTAATTCTACCCCGCCCTCATCGGCCTCGTCATACTGGCCCCCCCCCTCCTTATATTTAGAAATACTACCCCTCCTACCCCACGCGATCTAACCCTACCCTAAACCCTTAAGCCCTTAAGTCCTTGAAATAAAATGTGTTTGTGTGTGTATATGTATAAATGTAAAGAGTAATGTGTATGTGTGTATGTAACCTCCCTCCCTGTAAGTGTAATAGTACCCGCTTGAACGCAAGAATGAGGATACGGAAAAGATCGTACCCCCATTCTGCAAGCTTAAATTCAAAAGATAAAAATAATAATAATACACTACGACAAATGTTCCGAGAAATCAGAACAATGAAGAGTGCGTATGAAACGACCCCCCCTCCCTTTACCCAAACCCCGTATAATTTAATCTAACCTGTATTCGGAGACCGAGGAGGGTATTACCCCGTCCTGTAAAATAAAATTACAAATTATATTGTAGATTAGATTACAATTCGGAGAAAGTCTAACCTAACCGAGCCGTTGGTCAGCTTGATTCTGACCCCGACTCGTCGTCCACCACGAAGGATGAGGGGGGCGACGAAGAAGAGGATTGATTCATCAACCCCTCTAAACGCCTCTCCTCGTCCTCCTTCTCGCGCATGATGCTTTCTACAAAGGATGAGAAGGCGATCCATATTTCCCTCGATGACATGATGGATTCTATGACATCGCTCATATTAAAATCCCTCGGAAGTCCAAGTTTTTTCCTCATGTCGAGGCGGCGCGTGTCCCACGTCGGGCAGTCGCGCAGCGTATGGAGCGCGTCGTCCATTCCGCACATGAAACATGTTGAGTCCGGCCTCTTCTGGATACGACAAAGGTATTTGGAAAAACACCCATGATCTGTTAACGCCTGGGTGAGATGGAAGGACAGGCTGTTAACCGTATCCCGAGTTAACCAATCCTCCAACCTCGGCACGATGAACAGTTTAGTGAACTCGCCTGGAGTGTTAGGCTTTTCCAAGATAGCCCTCCATGAATTGCACATTATTGCGAATTCCGACTCCTTAATCTCCTTCTTATTAACCGGTTCGACGTTGCCTTGACGTCTCAATTCCCTAATTCTATCGTATGTGTTCTTCCTTGAAGTGGCCAAGAGTTTGAGCGGGGGCAACCTGGCCAGCAGCAGTGCCGCATTGCTGGACACCGTGCGGTATGCCGAGATGACCCTTTGTGCTACAGATCTTTGAAGCCTGTATAGGGCAGGCTGGGCGTAACTCTTCTTAACGAATACATCTCCCCAAACTGGGGCTCCGTATAGAATTACGGATAGGACCACGTTTGCGAATAAGCGGCGTCGCCTTTCATCCAGTCCCCTCAAATTAGGCATCAGCCTATTTAGCGCCCGTACTACCTTGCCAGCTTTTCCCTCGATGTACCGAAAATGTTCGGAAAACAGCCAGTTTGAATCGATAATGACTCCAAGGTATTTAATACTGCTGGAGAACTTGACCGAGGTATCCTCCACCATTATAGAGGCAGGCAGTCCAATCGTACCCCGGCTATGAAACAAGATAGCCTCGGTCTTCTCCTTGGCAACGCTCAATCCGAGTCTTTTAATGACGATAATTGCCCTAGCGACCAAGATGCTGGCTCTTAGCTGCGTTGTCTTTAGGTCTTTTCCAGTAACTATAATAAGGGTATCGTCCGCATAGCATACCACGTGGTTTTCTTCGTCCTCCTCCGCGAGGTTCAATACCTCGTCAAACGCGACGTTCCACAGGACCGGGCCAAGCACGGAGCCTTGCGGGACTCCGGCCTCCATATTTCTGGTGTCCCATCGACCATTCCTGTCTAGAAACCGTATGACTCTGTTTGAAAAATACGAGTCCAGTATCCTTTGGATGTATTTCGGATAACCCTTGTCCCTGAGTGCACGTCTTATTTTTCTCCATGGTATGCTATTGAAGGCGTTTGAGATGTCCAGTGACACGGCAAACGCGAAACCGCCATTCCTCACTGCGTCAGAAGTGATTTGCCTGACCAATAAAAGGGCGTCGCAGGTTGACCTATTTTTGCAAAAACCGTATTGAAATCCGGAAACATCCGAGTCCGGGTTGGCTGTTTGCCAAAAGTGAATCCTTTCGGCCAGGACTCGTTCGAAGGTTTTCCCTAATTCATTTAACAGGCAAATAGGTCTGGCCTTGGGTATGTCCAATGCTCGTAGATCGATGTTAGCATTATTTGCCTTTGGGATCAGGACCAGATTGGCGCACTTCCAGCTATCTGGGAATTTACTAGTTTTCAGGCATGTATTGTATATGTTAGTTACCCAGCGTATTGTTTCCTCGGGAGCCCGTTTCCAGAGGACTAGGCGAAAGCCATCCGGGCCCGGTGCCTTTGTCAGGGACGAGGGACCCTTCTTGAGCGCGTTGTACACTTCATCTAGAGATATCGCCCACTCTTCCGACCATGCAAAATTGGACCAATCCCCCAACGGATCCGGCAAATTATTTCTCGGAAATAATGAGTCCAACAGGCTGGACAAAGTTTCGCGTTCCAAAAGCTCGGACAATCCGGGCGACGCGGTTCTGAGTTTACCCAGAACCAACTTGTAGGGCAGGCCCCATGGATCCCTATCCACCGATTCAATTAACTCTTGCCAGGACCTAGCCTTGAGCCCACCTAACCCTAACCTTTTTTTTTTTTTTTTTTTTACGAGGGTAGGTGGAAATGCATAATGCAGACCTGACCGCCCGTACGGCCAGGTACTGTGGGACTCTCACCTCACTAAAACCACCTCCCTGTCTCCCACCCTGACCTGACATGATGTTGTTATGTATACCGGGGTCCGGGGACCCGCTTCCGCATGACTTCCCGGAGCCCGGTAGATCTTTCTAACCCTCCCACGTAATCCAACCCAACCCTCGTCAGTCTCGTCATCCCAACTTCCAAATGAAAACAAACCCCCCAAACCCTCCGCGGTATATCCCTACCCTTAACCCTTAGATCCCTTAATAGAAGAATAAGTGTGTGTGTGTATAGGTGTAATTGTAAAGTGTAGTGTATGTGTGCGTGTAAACCCTTTCCTGTAGTGTAAGTGTGTCCGCTTAGACGCAAGGGTGGAGATACGGGGACCGTACCCCCAGCCTGCAAGCCTTAAAAAGAAAAATAAAAAATAAATTAAATTAAATAGCGCACTGCAACATCTGTTTAGAAAACAGTGCAGAGTGCGCGAATAAATATTACGTCCCCCCCTACCCAAATCCCAAATTTAGTTTGGAGTCAGAGACCGAGGAGGGTAAAACCCCAACCTGTAAAGAAAAATTACATATTAAAATGCAAAGAAAATTACATGCTGGGATAAATCATCCTTACCGAGTCACGGGTCAGTGCTAGCCTGACCCTGACTCGTCATCCACCACGAAGGAGGAGGAGGGCGACGAGGACAACAAATTGATCCTCTCGAGACGCCTCTCTTCGTCCTCCTTCTCACGCATGACACCTTCAACGAAAGACGAGAAGGCGATCCAGGATTCCCTCGAGGACATGATACATTCCATAACGTCATCCATGGAGAAGTCTACCGGCATCCCGAGCTTCTCTCTCAACTCTAGACGTCGCGTATCCCACGTCGGGCAGTGCATCAGCGTGTGATGTGCGTCGTCTTCCTCGTCCATACCGCACATAAAGCAGTTTGTGTCAGGTCTCTTCCGGATCCGATTTAAATACTTAGCGAAACACCCGTGGTTAGTTAGAATCTGGGTGAGGTGGAACGAAAGGCTGTTTACGGTGTCCCGAGTCAGCCATTCTTCCAACCTCGGCACTACGAACATTTTCGTAAATTCGCCCGGAGTATTGGGTTTTTCCAAAATAGTTCTCCACGAATTGCACATGATCGTGAATTCGGAGTCCCTTATCTCCATTTTGTCGATGACTTCATTGCAGTCTCGGTCTTTGATTTCCTTAATCCTCTCGAACGTGCGCTTCCTTGCCATGGCCAACAGTTTGAGCGGAGGCAGTCTGGCCAGCAGCAATGCCGCATTGCTGGACACAGTACGGTACGCCGAAATGACCCTCTGCGCTATAGTTCGCTGGAGTCTATATAAGCCAGGTTGCGCGCAACTCTTCCTGACGAAAACGTCGCCCCAGATCGGAGCCCCGTATAAAATCACCGAATGAACTACGTTGGCGAAAAGGCGACGCCTTCTTTCATCCGGTCCCCTCAGGTTAGGCATCAAGCGATTTAATGCACGGACTACTCTGCCGGCCTTCTCCTCGATGTATCGGAAGTGCTCCGAGAAAAGCCAATTAATGTCCACGATAATACCAAGATATTTGATGGAACTAGAGAACTTGATGGGTGTATCCTCTACCATTATCTCGGTAGGCAACCCAGTCGCACCACGGCTATGAAAGAGGATGGCCTCTGTTTTTTCTTTCGCGACATTCAGACCTAATCTTTTGATTATGATGATAGCCCTGGCCACCAAGATGCAGGCCCTTAGCTGTGTCAGCCTCAGATCCTTTCCCGTGACGATGATCAATGTATCGTCCGCGTAACAAATGACGTGGCTCTTCTCGTCCTCTTCCGCAAGATCCAGGACCTCATCGAACGCGATGTTCCAAAGTACTGGGCCGAGTACAGAGCCTTGCGGGACTCCAGCCTCCATACTCCTGGTGTCCCAACGACCATCATTGTTTAAATATCGGATATGCCGATCTGAGAAATAGGAATCTAAAATCCTTCTAATATAAGTTGGGTAACCCCTATCTTTTAGCGCCCGCCTTATTCTTCTCCAAGGGATACTATTGAAGGCGTTCGATATATCTAGAGACACCGCAAACGCGAAGCCACCATTCTTTACTGCGGATGTAGTAATTTCCCTAAACAACGAAAGCGCGTCACATGTGGATCTGTTCTTACGAAATCCATATTGGGATTTAGATAGACTCGACTCCAGATTTGTCATCTGCCAGAAGTGAATTCTCTCGGCCATAACTCGCTCGAAAGTCTTCCCGATCTCATCTAATAGGCATATCGGCCTAGCCTTAGGAACATCCGATGCCTGTAAGACTGCGTTCTTGTTGCCTGCCTTCGGGATCAGGACCAAATTTGCGCGCTTCCATGCGGCTGGAAATTCACCAGTTTTCAAGCATATATTGAAGATGTTGGTTACCCATCCAAGGATCTCTTTGGGCGCCCGCTTCCAAAGGATCAAGCGGAAGCCGTCTGGACCTGGGGCCTTCGACAAAGACGAAGAACCCTTCCTAAGCGCTTTGCGAACCTCCTCCAGAGAAACCTCCCAGTCATTGGACCAGACGAAGTTGGACCAGTCTCCCAGAGGGTCCGGAAGATTGTTCCTCGGGAACAGCGAGTCCAGTAAGTTGGACAAAACATCTCGCTCTAGGAGTTCCGACAATCCAGGTGCCGTAGGTCTAAGCTTGCCCAAAACTATCTTATAAGGCAAGCCCCACGGGTCTTTATCGATCGACTCGATAAGCTCTTGCCAAGCCATGGCCTTGCGTCGGTTTATTTCAAGTCGCAATTCTTTTCTGGCGGTCTTGTATGCCTCACCCAACCTATTTGTTATCTCCGATAGGCGACGCCTCCTCTTGGCTCGTTGCCATGCTCGCCTGGCGTGCAAACAAGCGGTGCGCAGAACCGCCACTGACTCGCTCCACCAGTATGCACTCCTGCGCGGTTTGCGGGGACCAATTCTAGGAGCCGCCGCATCGCATGCCATTTCCATCAACCTATCCAAGTCCCTAATTGACTGATTTAGGTCGAGCACATCTCCCGCATCAGGGTCCCGACTGCCCCAAACCAAAGCTGCCTCGAAGAAATCGCGGTCGAACTTTCGCAAATTCCACTTCCTGTTCAGATTCCTGGTTGGAGGAAGGCTAGGTCGACCCGTGCAGATATTAAAAGAGATGCACACATGGTCTGAAAGCCACTCCATGTCCCCCTTAACCTCCCAGCTGTCGATTAGAGGCAACAGGTCAGGAGATGACCATGTTAGGTCCACGATGGAGGACCCTTGTGGTCGAACGCATGTTGGAGTGTCTCCTATATTGACGATTCGTAGATCGCGTTCGGCCGCCCACCTAACAACTTGTAAACCCCGTTGGTTGGTAGTGTTGGAGCCCCATAGGTCGGCTTTGGCGTTGAAATCGCCAGCCACGATTACATTGTCGGTACGCGATGACAATAGTGCCGACAAGTCGTTTAAAAAGGCATCGTACTCACGGAGATGCAAGTTTGGTGATATATATACGGAGACAAATAAGTACGGGCCGCAAATGGCAGCTACATACTTATCGCCCCGCCTCGCGAGCCTACACCTTAAATTAGTGAGATTCGGATCGAAATAGATAGCAGAGCTACCGTCTAGACTGGTAAACCACCTGTCCGAAGGCGTGATGTTACAGGGCTCCGACACCAAAAGAATTCCAGCGACCAACTCACGGGCCTGATGCATTAATAGGTCGAGGGCCCGCCTACTCCTGTTAACGTTGACCTGCAGGATTTTAATCTTCATGCTTGTTCTCGGCTGCACCTTCCTTCGAAGAACCCGAAGCATGGATCAAATTCGGGGTCGGCTTGACCCTAGCCGAAATATCAACTGCCGGGCACATGTTTGAGCCTAACCTGTGGTTATATGCTCTACCATCCGACTTGCAGATTCTACAAGCCGGTGGGGCCCCACAGTTTCTCGCTATGTGTCCCTCGTCGCCACACCGGAAGCACGAGCCGCCATAATCCTCCTTCGATGGGCATGAATGCCTCAAATGCCCAAACCTCCAGCATCTAAAGCACTGGACCGGCCTGTTGTTTAGGAGGTCCACCCGTACTTGAGTCCAGCCTACACCGATCTTGCCGTAATTGGCAATCCGGACCGCTGCACCCAACGGGCACTGTACCCATACCGTGAAGAGCCCATTCCTCATAGGATGAATGGGCCCTAATTTAATGTCTTCTGAGAAACAATTGCCATAACCGGACACAGCCTTTATAATTTCTTCTGTAGAGGTTGCGTCGTGCAGGCCGATAAGCCTAACCTCTCCTTTTGTGACGGGTCTGGTCACCTTAGCCTCGTCTTTGAGGACCTCGATCAACTTATCTTTTAGTTTGGAGGCTTTTTCTGCTCCGCCTGGTCCCATAACTTCTATTAGGAGACTGCCATTGGCAGCCTTCCTAACTTTTGTTTTATTGATGTCCAGTTCACCTAACGAGATCGAGCCTCGTGCCTTTCTCAAGGCGTCCGCGTACGAGAAGTCTTCACCGTTACCAGTAATCATAACTGCAGACGACTTTGGGGGTCGGCGAATAGAAATCTTTGATTTCCCAGACTGAATGCCTCCAGATTGTCCGGATGTTGCTCCCCTTTGAGGCTTATTCGGTAAGGGAGAGGGGGCAGTATTCCCCTTTTTGAACTTTCCTCCACCTCTACCTTTTTTATTGGTGACCTCTGTCCAATCTTGGCGAGAGGAATCCGTCCTATTACCATCCGAAACTTGGCTCGAAAACCCTACCCTCTTGGTGGTGGCTTTCGGTGGAACCACCTGGACGTTGGAAACAATCCTCGGCTTGGGTTTAGGGATTCTTTGAGGCAAAGGTCTCTCCAGGTTACCCGAGGAAGGGCCAGCGGATCCCATCTCGCCATTACCCAGCTCAACCTCTCTCCTCAATTCCCTCTTTTTTCTGACCAGGTCCTTAATTTGAAGGTTGATCTCACCTATTTGGTCATCTTGAGACTGTTTCTCCGCTCCAGTTCCAGGTTTCGCTCCTGATATCACTACTGCTGCCGGTGCCGTAGGGGGTTTGAGAACGTCTACATCTATGTCCATAATTTCTTCCGGAAGTTTTCTTGTTTGTTGAGTCCCGCAGTCGGAGTCCTTGAACATTTCCCAGTCGAATTGCGTGTCAGCAGATTTAACCGACAGTGCACAATCAGTAGGTAGCGGGGGAAGGGCAGCCGCGAGATTGTCTCTGTTCTCCTTCAACAGAACTCTTCTGTTGATACGATAACTTTCGCGTGCCTTTCTGGCATCCTCCTCGGCGTCATCCAGCCTACCCCGAAGTTCGTAAACTTCCCTTTTGAGGTCTGCTACTATGGCTCTCATATCTTCCATCTCTCGCTTCCTGAGAACTTCCTCGAGCCTGAGCTTTTCGACCTCAGCCTCCAGTTCCCTGTTTCTGATTCTCAGAAACCCAGGGTCACCTTTTGTCTCCGCCTTATAGACTAACGTGTTGATAACGTCGGCGGCTCTCCTAATTTTTCTCTTCATTATGCCGCTTATGGCTCCATTAATGTTGGGGCTATTTTTCCGCTCAAATTCCGTCGTTTTCAAGCAGTCAATGCCTATAGCTCCAATGGCAGTGGCTCCCATAATTTTCAAAAATTCCGGACAAAATTCGGTGTCATCGTCCTCTCCGTCCTCCGCTGCAGACCAAACTCTAAAGGAGTCTTTCTTTTTCCTCCTATTATGAACTCTCCTACTTGTATCTTGCGAGGGAGGTTCCGCGGTATTTTCTGGTGATTCCCGTCTTACTCTGCTGCTACCGGATCTCAATTTGCTCGAGTATTCCGGGTCCAGATAGTCGGTACCCGTGTATTCCACATCCGATTCTTCTTCAGAGATGACTTTGGCGATTCTCTTTTTTGACCTTGTTGTAGGTTCCGAGATGTCGGAATCCGCCGACATCCTCACTGATGAGGTATCCTCCGGAGTTGTAGCCGAATCTTCCTCAGATTCCGCAGTCCTGGATTTCATTCTTTTTTTAGATCTATCCTTCATCTTTCTGAGAACGACCTTAGGAACCTTGTTGGCAGCCATCGCGATCTCCTCTGAGCTCGGAGTGATCGCATCAGGAGAAACCTTCTTGGCTTTCCTTTTACTAGATCTTGTATTCTTTGACGGCGTAGAAGTCAAAGCAAGGTCCTCACTCACTCCCGGCAAAGACGTAGTTTGCGGGGGAACCCGAGACTCATCCTCCAACACAGATGAGCAGTCGACAAAAGTAAGATCCAAGGGATCCCTTGGATCTAGTTCATCCTCGACGGTAGCCGCTTTAAGCCCTCCGCCCGTCGGCGGCGAGAGGGTTGGCCCTGCGTCTGATGAAGACGGGAGAGCCCCAGGGACCGTAGGGCTCTCACGCCTGCCACTGGGGGTCCGAATCCCCTGTGACGGTAACGTTATTTCCATTTTGTTGTCCATATTCATAGCCGTTTTGTCATGTTTGTTTGGGCTTCTTGTTCGGGGTGGCCCACCCCTAGGACGGCCGGCTTCGCCACGCCTACGAGCCCGTCCTACCCGTTGATCAGCCTCAAGGCTGACATTGGAGGCCAAATCTTCCAATACGGAGCCAGCAACAGCATCCATCAGTCGGAGCGAGGCATTTTTCGTTGCAATCTCGCAGTTAATAAGGTCAATTCTTTCCTGGACCTGCTCTATCTTATCGACTAACTCCTGATCCTCGGTGGAATTTATTTCCCTCCTGATAGATGGAGGGCTCACCGTTGTATCGATTCTGCTTAAGTTAAAGTTAAATCCTGTCTGCTTAAGTTCATCGCAACGCAGAACACTGTACGAAAAACGAGCAGATGAAGGCCGAGACAACGGACTCAACGTTGACAGGTTGCCTCCAAAAGGTCTCACGATTGGCGAGCTCAACAATTCTCCAGAATTGAGGAGGTTTTGGCCAAGAACAAGGCCCGAAGAGCTGTACATTCGAACTTTTTGAGTTTCCTGAGTCCTGAGCTTGGACAGAAGGTAATTTCTTCCATTCTTCATTTTATCTCCGTACTCATAGAGTCTGTCCACGTGATCCATGACTTTAAGGATCGCCATAAAAGCATCCCGGTCATATGCAATTCTTCTATCATTTCCCATTGACGCAAGAATGTCAAGAGCAGTTTCTCGGTCTGCTAAGTGGGAATTTTCCTGTGACTCCTTATGATAGCCGTCCTCTCTCGTCGCGGTGGTTCTTGGAGGGGAAGCCGATGACCATAACGCAATGTCACTACCTGCCTCCGTGTGCAGACCCGACGGAGGTCTGTTTATACTTTCAAAGCATAGCCCTACGCCTGATGACGACACCAGGGGGTCAGGGACCATAACCCCCCTAGCGCCGAACCCTGGGACCTCCGAGTTCCCCTGGGTTGGTAATTTATTACTTTTATTATGTCTAATCATAATTTACCTCCACAATTGGTCGGTTGTGCAAGCACTAACGGGCCCGACCGTACCCGGGGGGGGGCTCGCGCCAGAGACCACGCGCAAAAGCAAAAACACAACTGTGAGGCAGACATATTCGGCATCGCAAATTCGGCATAATAATATAATATATATATACATAAAAAAAAAAAAAAAAAAAAAATTAAATAATAAAATAAAATACCATAATACAATAAAATATAATATAATACAAACTGCGCGTACATGGCGCAACGCAATAAGTTTCCTCGTTTGAGGAAAAACATCACATAGCTCACATTAATGAGCTCATCCATATATCAAGAAAATGAGAAAAAAAATAAAAAAAATTTTTGAAATTTGCGGGCGCAAGGCGCACACAAAATAGTAAACTTCTATTCATTACTATTAAGATCAATAATAAATAAATGATCAAGATGTAATTTTACCACTTATCTGTCTCAGTTTTATTTCTTAATAAGAAGCAAAAGTAAAGCGGACAAAAAACCCCTAAAAATATAGAAACTATGATTGTTGCAATAACACCTGTAAATTATGTAAAAATAGCAAAAGTTTAACTAACTTATAACCAACAAATAATTTAGGTTCCAAATTGTTAAATTACATTGTATAAAATTTATTATTCCAACCTCAGTTTAGCATAAGTAAAAATAAACAAGCGCATGCGCACAGAAACTAACTATTGCTATACACCTCAAAATTCAGGACACTTTTAATTAGATGTAGAAATCCACCTGGATATATATTCAAAAAATAATGGGAAAAAATATCATCAAAGAAAAAATTCAAAATTTTCAAACAAAAATTAAAAATTCGAAAATTCAAAAATTCTTTTGCATAACAATGTTGGGCTAATTTTCTAGATCCCGAATCTGCAAACAGAATACTAAAATACCTCATACTTTCTGAGAAAAATAACTTTGAAGTTTCACCGGAAGTATGAATATACAATACCTGAAACCCGCCCAAGTCGTATGGGACGACTCCGAGTAGTTTCCGATCTATATTTACCGAGTTATCCCGGTTTGAAAACTGTTCCGTGCCGTATACGTGAGTCTGCCAGTCTACACATCGATATGTTCGATGCCCAAACTAGCAGACGACGCGCACCGTCAATGCAAACCCGCCCTTAGGTCGGTAACCCAGGAGGTGGCGCCCCCCCGGCAACTTGGTATCAACCGTTCCTCCAGCTGTCAGAAAGCAGTGTTATATCCTTAGATTGCAGAGTCAGTGAGGTTATTATACCAAATTACATCAATTTTGACTAATTAGTCGCTATGAGAAGATCATCCAGTGATGTTCGTCGATAATAATGGATATATATATAGATATAGAAACAGAGACCCATCTATACACCCCCAATAATTTATATATATCAAAGAACAACAATAAGCACTCTATGGTGTACAAATCAATATTAATAAATAAATGTATGTATAAAGAACACCATTTATTATCTGACTTACGAATTTAATTAAGATAAACAGAACCTATAACTATATTATAACCTATAACTATATAAGGAGGTATAACCTATGAAAATGAATCCAGGCTTTTGCTCCAACTATTATTATTCCATTTATTCGTATAATAATACACAAGAGAATGAATGACCGGATATGCACTATTATAATAACCTTACACCTCTAAAATTAATCAAAGTCTATCTTCGATAACAACAGTCTTATACAGTATGATTGTCATACGCCAACCTAATCCTTAAACTAATATGAAATATAAGATATGAAATATATCTAAAAACACAATCCAAGTTTATCAATAAATAAATGAAGAATCCTCACTCACATAAATGTAACAATGACACGAAATGATATATATATTATCTCTTATGTGTGTACACGATGCAGGTAAAAGCATATATGTACAATTCATAGACTATAAATACAAGCATAAATGTGTAAAGAAAGAAGAATCTATTCAATCCAATGACAGAAAGCTCGTTATCATACATATTCGTTATTGCACTTCATTCATTAACTTCAAAAACTAAAAACTAAATATAGTAAGAATGAATAACACTCAAGTGGGCATCAGATTATACAGCATAACTATCATAGACTAACCTAGTCGCCGCCTTCCTAACACGAATTTAATCAATAATAATATAGAAAGATACTAATCTGTTGTTGGATCACAATAACCTAAAACGATACCTACATTATTATAATTCGCATGAATACAAAATTGCATGTCAATAGCACATCCAGCAAATTCCCGATCTACATAATAAAGAATAGACTTATATTTAGACTAAATTAAATTACTTCCTGAGTATAATAACGGATTCACTTAACAAATTCACTCAATTTAAAATTACTAGTTACTTGCATAGTATGCAATTCACTTCTTGTAGCTGCTGACAAAAGTCAGAGTAATAATAAGTAATATCATAAAATAAATAAATAAATACATAAATAAGTAAATAAATAAATAAATATCGGCATACAGGCGCGTGCATTCAGCTGATATGTATAATGCTACACAAATATATATATATATATATAGATCTCCCTTTTACAGTAACGACAGCTGCATACATTCGCTCACTTAAAGTTAATATTGATAACAATACACACAAAAGTTAGTCACCCGTATGTTCGGGTCAGATTCCCGAATACCGTAGTGAGCTTTCACCAGACGATGAATTCACTAGAGTGTGTACCCCGTAGGTGAGGGTGCTGTATCGCATTCTTCGCAGCCAGCGATACAACAAACTGCTGAAATTCGCACATGGCATGAGCGAAGCAGTCACCAGCCTATATTGTTATTTCAATAACATATCCTGGGTAATGGATCTCATAGGATTTCCAAATATTTTCCCCTATAGAGCAAAAATATGTTTATACACATAATGCAGATATAGGTTATGCGTATACTATGGATAATTCAATACGTGTAGTAAGCATTAGAAAGAAAAATCAAGCTAACATATAAAACTTAAAATATGCAAGTAATAAGCAATATCATACAATCAAAATAAAAATAGTTAAATAAACAAAATGCTCATCTATACAACTTATCTCAATAGTTGACAGCCGTATGTACTGCAGTTGAATGCAAGTTTAATTCCTTATATACAATAATCCTTAGACGGCCATCAGGATAAACAATTACAATAAGTAGCTAAATAATCAATCAAATATAATAGCACTAAAGCCGGTTATAGGCATCACAACAATTATCACATTAATAAATAAAGCATATAAGTACTTAGCACTTCGATCGGATTTACATATCCGGATAGACTATCGAATCGTCTAGATTGCATAGTTGCAAGATAGAACTAGACTCGCGGATGAAAGCCGTACTAGATCATAGATCGTAGGCCTTGTCTATGTACCGGGTGACAGAAATAATCAGAAATAATCAGTAAATAAGCAATTATATATAAGAGAATGTCAAGCATAGCGGGTCGCACAAACACACTAGCATCCGAGATAGTATTAATGATTCTCAACTATATAATATTGCACAACGTGATACTCAGCCAAATTCTCGCACAAGTGCCGAATCATAGACAAAATGCAATTCAAGGTGTATAATAATTCAATACATCGGCCGTATATATTGAGTGTGCGGAAAGGCCACGTCACACGTTAATTTATTTGTACGTCACGTCTTGCATGCTTTTCGTTAAAGTATGAAGGTACTTGACGCAATATATTTTGATAGATCACTAGTCAAAATTCATTTCTAACTATAATTAAGCGTGAATTATACGTCTGTGTACACACGGTTCGCCGATAGTTTCACAGTCTCAAGAAACAGCCGTCTTAATATGACGGGCGAGCAAGACGAACGACAAGACGTTGTGACGTCATCACAGAATTTTCGACGGAATTTCTTCGGGTGATATCCGAACATATACCGCAAAATATCGCACAAATTCCGCAGTGTTCAGTATAAAAATGCATTATAACTACGCATATACACGCAATCTATCACTAGGACAAACACAAATGCCGATATCTATACTAGAAAATCACACGTAGAGTCGTGACAGGCAATGGCCGCAGCCACGTACTCACGAACTTTAAAAGGGAAAATTCTCATTTTTTCCGGTGATTCTCAAGGTTGCCTCCACTTACTGGTATAGATTTTTATAAGGTCTCCACACAAGTTATGCCCAAAACACTCGCCGTGGTCTAAAACGTTAAAATAACTACTTCCTATACGGAGCTCGAAAATCACGCGTGGGACATAGTCTCTGGCGCGAGCCCGACCCACCTAACCCTAACCTAATCTAACCTAACTCTAACCCTAATCTAACCCAACCCAACCCAGCCTTTTTTTAAACGTTGGGAAATCCATCATGGATACCCATCCTCAGGGTTAGGTTGTAACCGGACATACGAGGTCAAGAGTTTACAAATTATTAATTATAGGTTCTCCTACCTTATTATACGGTCGCCAGCTTGTTTTTTCCCAACCCACAAACAAGGTTCTACGCCGCGGGATGACCGTTATACCCCCTTCACGCAGCTTCCTTTGTCTCGTTCGCCGCGTCACCAAGATGGCCGCCGACACGTTCAGACTTGTTAGGATGACGCAATCAATTGCGTCGTTGCTTTCTCACAAAGACCCTTTGTTCCCACGTCCTTTTAACGGTTTTTTCTTCTCTTTATAGGTTCCCCGTCTCCAGCGATCACCACCAGGATGCCGATGCCACCAGCAGATAGTTCGAAACACCGAAGAATTGACCCCAGATCTTCACAAAGGTAAGTACCGATAATACCACTTTTTCGAATAGATATTAATCAAACAAATATTTTACACGCCTGTCCCATTCCCGAATATCCAGGATTCAAAGGTAAGTTGGCCAGGTAACTAAAAGTTCACTTTCGTTGATTTGAAAATATATAAAAATATAAATATATTTTTGTTCAATATATTGTGACGTTGCCGTCCCGCGCGCGTCCGCCGAGTTCCTCCCTGATCGCGACAGGCGAAAAACTAATGAGAATCGTGCCGCGGTCTCCAGAGAGGCGTCTGTTTTCGTTTCTTTTGGTCAAGCGTTATAGACTTTTATTTTTATTTTTTTTATACGAGCGAATGGATACGGAGGCAATTGAGGCAGAGGCGAAATCGGAGTCCCGGTGCACGGCCAAAAACTCCATGGAAAGCACGGCAGAGTGGCGGCCACGAATCGAGGGCGGAGAACGCGAAGCCAGAGCCGGAAGGAAAAAAGCGGAAGCGAGGCCCGTAGCATTTTTATCGGACAGAAGGCAGCGGTGGAAGTTCTACGACGGCCCTGTCGAACGGGCCCTGCGAATATTTTCGGCAATATAGCGGGTACCTGCGCCCCCGACACGGCCTTGGAATTGGCGCCTACCGGCGTTGTCGCGTGCCGTCGCGTGCCGTCGCGTGATTGGCCGCGATAACACGCACCCCGCGTGCGCAGCATTAGGGAAGGCCCCGAGCCATCGATCCTGGATCGAGAGAATCCGGGAGACAGCCTGTCGCGACACGTGTGACAGTGAGGACCTCGTGCCGACGTTATCGCTTAGCCGTTTCGTAAAGGAAGTTCGAGAAGGACGAGCGCTGCCGATCCTGCATCCACAGGAGTGACGAGGTGTCGGTGAGGTTGCCCTCCGTATACTACGCCACGTGAAATCGCGTCCGGGATCGCGCCGCTCTGTCGTCGTCGTTGTAGGTTTGGTGAATTTTTGGCGTCCGGGCTATGCCCCGTAATTAATCAAGTTCTAGGTGTCGCAGCCACGACGACAAGCGAACTCGATCCCGGGAGCCTGCAGAGCACAGGCCGCGTTTATTGTATATAGTTGTGATTTCGCGACCGCGTTAACGTATCGCCGTCTTTCTGGAGAGTCGCGTCGCGAGAATCGTATTGCGTATAATTAAGCGTCGAGTATCGTGCTGAAGTATGTAGTGTGAATGTAACAGAGTGATTGAACGTCGCGTTCGATGCGGGCGATTGAGTGAGCCGCCCGTAGGGCGCGAGTGCGTATGAGGGAATTGCGTCACGTGCCGCCTTTGTCGGCGTCTCGAGGTCGCTGATTATTCGCGTTGGCACCGGTAAGTTGGTCACGACTCAATACGGCCGGAGAGGCCGTAATTATCGAAAATCGTCGTTATATCCGGAAGTCGGGAATTGTCCGATTTATAAGTCTCCGTCGTTGTAAGAAGCTCGGATCCGTCGGATCGAACATCCAGTCTCGCACGCGGATCGCTATCGCCCAACGTAGCGAGTATTAATTCCGACGTGTCGCATTCTGGCTGCCTGTCTCGCGAATATTATTTTGTTTTTATGATTATGTTAGAGTTAAGTCTTACAGTTGTGTCGGGTTTAAGGTCAATTAATGCCGTCAATTCTATTTTTCTATTTTCTGATTCGAGAGTATGAAATCTATAGCTGGCCGACTGTCGTAAATAATATTTTTCTTTGTCGCCTTGTTTAATATCTGCGATTCGCTGGGCCTGGTTCCCGAGCCCGTTACTCTTAATTAGCTTCTTTCTTTTACAATGCCAAGCTTTACTTGAAATTCCTTTTATCTGCGACTTATTATTATCAATTATATTTGTTTTTTTTGTATTATTCTTATTCACTCTTGAACCATATTACTTTCCTCCTCTTTCTTGATTCACACGGCGCGTATTTAATTCACTATTATTTTGTAATAAACCCGACTATATTTCTCTTATTTATTGGCTTTCTTTTTTTTTGTGTGTCCGTTAGCGTCCGTATTTCTAGTTGTTTGTGAGTGTCGCCTCTTGCCAAATTTCGTGTCCCTTCAAATACCACCCTGCCCCTCTGCCGTTAGGCGAGCTAGCCCGCCCGTGACGAATCCGGATAATTAACGTTCGCGTAATTTCGCGATCTCGCGGATTGACGCGTGAGAGACCGCGTCTGGCGCCCAATCTTCGGCTTTCGCGTAGGGTATCCGGTTTTCGGCCCGGCACGCGCGGAACTCCTGTCAGCCCGTTCCTTTTTGGCGCGTTATCATTTTTCCCCTGATCCTTTCGCTCCTTTTTGTCGGCGACTTTTCCGCTCGACTCTCGCGTCCAACGAGGATACTCCCCGTCGTTGGCGCTAAAGAAAAGATCCGCGCAACGACGAGAGCGGGACGGCATCAAAGTTCGTTCATACCGGAGAAATAAAAGTCGTCGCAATATATATGAAACCATTACGAAACTTTGAACCAATATTTCACCATAACACGCGATAACGTTCGCGCCACGGAACTAACTACTAATACTTTATACGCGTCTTATTATAATATTAACGCAGGCTTGACTACGTGTCCGCATGTGTCAAGAGCTACCGACTAGTCCCGTAGGAAAGCAAAAGCACAGTCTCGTCCAATCGTTCGCACCGCTCTTTATACCCGTCCCCACTCCGTGGCTTCCCCCACTCTCGCACCCGTCTTCGGCGCTTGACGCATGCGCATTGCGCCGCCGCACGGACTTAGGAATAAACATGGTACATATATTTACAGCACCTCTCTTGTACAATAACTGGACAAAATCACCCTGTTTTGAGGGTTTACAATCAAAATAAAATCTTTTTTTTATAAAATAAATCATCCACGGTGCAAAGTGTAGATACTTATGTCGAAAGTGTAATTTAGTACCTAACCTCGTCTGCACCTTTCTGCACCTATGCAGATTTTTAACGTAAAGGTAACCAAAATAACTCGCCAGCGGTCTTAACCTTACATAAGGCGAAAAATAACAAAGTAACCAGAAATAAAATTGAACCATAATCTACCCTTGTCTCTACCGGGTATCGAAAAAACTAAAATATACTTGTCGTGCCATATCGCATGGCTTGTCAAAGAAATAGTAACGAAATAAAATAAAAGTGTAGGAAAAGAAAGAAAGTGCAGTTAATCTATATTTGTGCAAACGTGCACTATCTGCACTTTTTGTGTTTTCGCGTTCTACGCGACTTCCCACCTTATATGGGTTGTTCCTCAGGCCTTCTCCAGGTCGACCGGGCAGTCCAACGGCACCAGGATCCGCTTCGCTACTCGTTTCCCCTCTGGGCCGCACTCCACCAATCTGGTCACCGACTTGTAACGCACCGGTTCTCCGGTACTGCTCCTGTCGTCGCGTCCTTCCCCAGATGGCCCGGGTAGAGGACTCAGTGGTGCAGCCTCCGGCTGCAAAGTTAAGTTATGCTGGACTCCTACCGGCTAAAACCCAACGGTGGCCATCTCAGGGTGGGAGGCCCCCCCGAGAACTGCCATGAGGCATTATTTTCGGGGGTGTCTCCCACGCATGTGCGCAATTACGCGCTCGTTCTAGAATACATGGAGGCCGAGGCAGGGCCACAGTTCACCTCGGTCTTCCCTCATTGGGATCACCTGCAATGGTAGACATAAACTCCCGTTTATGCCACCTGTGATCCCAAGAGAATCCTCATTCATTCTCATTCACTCTCTCATTCATACATGCAATCGCCCACACGCGTTGCGATCGCTTACATGTATAACCACATTCATACCAATGTACAGTACCATTCATCCTAATATATATACACTTCACACACATACACTTTCTCTCGTACGCGACACAAACACATGCACGCACGAACTAATTTCTACTTAGACACGCATACACGTAACTTGTGAGGCTCGTGCAGCACGCCAATCTCCTTCTTTCCCCCGGTGCAAAAATGAATACAATGACATACTCGCATATACTTCGCCCGACAAGGCGAGCAAAACAAAAGCGGGGGGGAGGGAAAGGCAACATCTTCAAAATAAGTAAAAATTACATATATATACAGGGTGGACTATTCTAATTTATCCATGCAAATTTCTCGTAAAGTAAGCAAAACAGAAAAAAATGTTTTATATAAAAGTTGTAGGGTTCAGAGGGGGACATCTGATGGTGACCTCGACCTTGACCTTGGAGTCAAATTTAGGGGTCATTTCAAGGTCAACTTGATTTTCTTAAATGGAACTACCAATTTTTCATATCATATTCTTGTAGCTGGCGTCAAGACCTTTTCAATACACTATAATAAAATGTTTTTCCATATTACAGTACTTTTTGAGTTATGAGACTTGAAAAATTGTATGCTGCGCGTAACACGGCAAATTTTTAATTCTATCTTTACTTTTAGCGCTACCCATGAACAACGGCGTGGACGTAATAGTTTTCTATTCCCTTGTGTAATTTCGGAGTACCCTGTAATCGGAGGTTCCCGTGTTCAAAATAAACAAGATACTCAGGATACAATACTCTGAAATTTTGTAACAATTGGATACCGATTTATTTCGAGTCATTGATCGTCTGTTCTAGAAATGTTTGAGATTGCAGTTGCTTGCTGCATATTCGTTGAAAATTCATCGTGAAATTCAATTAAAATATTGCTACAACGATTAAAAGACGTAAAATTAACGATAGATTCAGCTAAAAACAATTCTCGAAGATTCTATTTATTTCTCTCATCGATCAAAACGAAGCAACAAATAAGTTTTTCTCACTGTGAAAAACTTGTGTTTCCGCCAACAAACACTTGTTGTTTTGCCAGTCGATCAACCGACATTAGGCTGGTAAGCATGCGCAATTATCCGAGAGAATTCGTGGATCACCAATAATCAACGCTTATCTCGCGTCGCGCATGTCAGGTGTGTGTATTGAAACACGACACCCCGTCGACTACCTATCACGCACGGCGCCCCGGGGTCACCTCAAAATTATGAAAATTATTGATGATCGCCAAAAGGAACGCCTCTTTGCCCAATTAATAAAAGAGAACACTCAGAGCGTCTGCCAGCTTTTCGCTTTGAGATTGCTGTGCCATACGCATCTACTGCTTAAAGAAAACCGCTGAGTTAAAGTATAATCATCTCGAGTTATACTTTACTAAAATCGCGCTCGCTAAGACTCGCGCTTTACATCCGCTTTATAACGCGCATCGTTGTAGTGCACCTAAAATCACACTCTGTAAATACTTTGTATATAGTTTATTTTATTGTGTTAGTAAAATAAAATTGACTTATTTGTTACGTGAAGTGTCGTGCTTAAACCGAGTTTTTCTTCCGTCTCTCAAATTGCGTGATCTATCAAAACCGCCGCGCTCTCAAACATTTTATGGTCTTTCGAGCCGGATGTTCACCGACAACCGCAAGTTCGTGAGTGATCCTTTGTGAAACGTAGTGAGATCACCTGAAACATAGAACAAAATGAGTATGGATAGGAGCACGTTGCTGGCCGGACAGCATGAAATCCTCGGCCGCATCTCTCGTCAAGTGGACAACTTGAAGAAACTGGGCTCGGATAACATCACCTTCAGCGCAGTTGAGACCCACACCAAGATCATCGACCAGTTGTGGAACAAGCTTGAGGCCCAACACAAGCTCATCCGCGCCAGCTACAAGGAAAAGTATAATGAGAGTGAGTACGCAACTTCCGACTTCTTTGATAACGCCGAGAATACTTACGTGCTGCAACGTAGCTTGCTAGCCGAGTACGCTGAGCGATTCAAGATCGCCTCGGCGGCAGCTCCACCGAGGGAGCCCCACGGCGATCAGGCTCCTAAAACGTCCTTACCGCGCATTAAGCTGCAACAATTCTCGGGCGCTTACGAAGATTGGCCGGCATTCCGTGATCTCTTTCTGTCCGTCATCGGAGAAAATACGGCCATATCTAACGTAGAGAGACTGCATTACCTTCGCTCGTGCTTGCAAGGGCCGGCTGAAAAGTTGATTCGTTCATTAGCCGTGACCGGTGACAATTACAATCGTGCGTGGTCGCTTTTAAGTAAACATTACAAACACAAAAGGGAATTAATCCGCTCCAATTTTGCCGCGTTTACCGCCGTGACAAAAATGAAGGGAGAGACCGCCGAGGAGCTTAGCCGCATCCACCAAGCTGTGACGACCGCGGTGAGCGCCCAGGAGAGCATTGGAAGGCCCATCCACTCCAACGGTATGGATCTCTTCAACCACCTCGTAGTCGAGCTGTTTGATCCGCGCACGCGACTCGAGTGGGAATCGTCCACCTCAGATTCCTCCGATCCGCCTAGTCACGACACTCTCATGAACTTTATCGCTAAACGCACTCTCACGCTCAACGCCGCGAGGCCAAAGAACACTGCTAAGGTTTCCGGAGACTCGTCGCGATCCGCTAAAGCGCACTTCACCAAACGCGGTTTCGACTCCTCACAATGCGCACTTTGTAAGGAGAAACATTCAATTATGGTGTGCTGCGACTTCAAAGCCAAACCGGGCAATGAACGCAAAGCCGTAATCGAAAAAAGCGGGTTATAACTGCTTTGGAAACCACCCCGTTGCTAAATGTCAATCGAGCAAGAATTGCTTAACTTGCAAGGCACGTCATCACACGATGATACACGACGCGTACGTTCCGCCGCAATCTGCAGAGGTTAGCACGCTCTCCGCCGTGCGTAGGTCCGAAGACCGCAAGGCGATTCTTCTCGCGACGAGTAATGATTGCCGACCGCTATGGAGCTCCTCACGCTGTTAGAGTCCTGATCGACCAAGGATCCGAAGTGTCGATTGTATCCGAAACTCTGGTGCAGCGTCTGCCCCTACGGCGAGCTCCCTCCGACGTGTCCATCATAGGAATCGGAGACACACCATCGGGATCGACTCGTGGCAAGGTGACACTCGCACTGACGTCTCTCGCGACCGGAGCCAAGCTCTCTGCCGTCGCAATCATTCTTCCTCGCCTCTCAGCGTATCGCGGTCCAACGACAAAATACAGCACAGAATGGCCTCATCTTCAAGGATTGCAGCTCGCTGATCCTCAGTTCTCAGCCAACGATCCAGTGGAACTGCTGCTAGGCGCCGAAGTATATCCACTCATCTTCCAGGAAGGGCGGACCCGAGGCTCCCTTCGCGCAAAAGATCATCCTTAGATGGATCCTCTCCGGGGGCTGCGGTGCCATGTCGCTTCACGCTCGCAACAGCTCTCTTCAATGCACGGTCGATCACGACTTGACCGAGCTCGTGCACCGCTTCTGGGAGCAAGAGAAGGAGCCGGCTGCTCCGGTCGCGCTCACACCAGAAGAGGAACGGTGCCAGGAATTCTTCGCTCGCACTCACCAGCGCACGAAAACCGGACGGTACCTGATGAGACTGCCGTTCTCTGCAACGCCGACATCGCTCGCTGAAACCCGGAAGCCGGCGGAGCGACTCCTCACCGCAATAGAGCGAAAGGGCCGGCAGGATGCTCGATTCGGCGAACTATACCGCTCTTTCATGCAGGAGTATGAAGACCTGCAACATATGGAGTTTGTAGAACAATCAACCAACAAGGACAACGATCAACGCCAGAACTACTTACCTCATCACGGTGTACTCCGAGAATCGAGCATCACGACAAAACTTCGAGTGGTGTTCAACGGGTCTCAGCGCACGAGGACGGGTGAGTCGCTGAACTCACATTTGCTCGTCGGCACCAATCTTTTACCGGCTCTCTCTGACGTGCTGCTGCGGTGGCGTTGGCACAGGTACGTGTTGATGACCGACATCGAGAAGATATATCGCCAAATCATCGTTGTTCGAATTCACACTGAATGTACGATCACGAAACGAGAAAAATCGAAGGACGTTGAGGTTCGTGAAAATTGAATTACTAATTTATTTTCAATAAATTTTAATTCTTAATCTCGAAACAAAGACGACAAGTATAAGTTCACAAAATTTCACTGATGATATTAATACAATTATAATTCCTTTTAGATACCGAAAGCCGAATATCGTTTAATGCCGAGTTGTGCCAGAAAAGTGATTTTTAATTCAGAAAGTGCGAGGAGAGTGCTCAATAGTGCGATCGAACGACTGCGCTCGTCATCTCTCGCCGTGGCGTTTTATTGACTCTGATCTTCTAGAAGGTTCCTGACCGTTGTTCGGTTTTGTCACCCGTTAATGCGCGAGATGGAACCTTCCCGAAGCTCAGAGTCAAATTCTACGAATTGGAGCGTGACATCTTTTCCACTTTGGCATGTGGATTTCGCCGATTGGGCGCTCTGACATGAGCAGCCGACGCTTTCATGTGTCAATCGCGCACGTGAGTGCGCGCGCGCTGATTATTCCCCGATTACACGCGATGGGCTTCGTGAAAATTCGTGTAGCGCGCTCAATTCGAATTGGGCTAGTCGTGCAGAATCTCTCTCGATTCTGAACATTCCGCCCACCTCGTCTTGCGTAGCAGACGACAGTGAAGTGCGATCAGGTGAGTCGCGATTTATGCGCGTCAAAGTGGCATGATGAGTTATGATTGGAATGCCGCGGGGTGAGGGAAGCCGCTGGTAATTCGCGATAGTAAGCGAACAGTATGTGAATGAAAGTGAAAGTGAGTGATGCGTGAGCAAAATAAAGTGAGTGATGCGTGAATAAGCACTGTACGTGAGAGAAATGCAGCGATGGAATTTGTGTGCAGCGTCGGAGTTGCTTTTAATTTGCGGTGAGTACTGTATCGTGATTTACATAGTTCTGTAGTTTAATAATTAATCGTTTTTTTTCTTTCAACGCGACGCGTCGGTTTCCTCCCGTGAGGTTATTGGAAGCAGAACAAATTTGGTGACGGGCCGCTTGAATTCCGACGATGACGTTTTGACCGTCACCACGCGGATGAGGCCGTCGTTGCCCGGGTGAACCGCTGTGATGCGCGCGAGAGGCCACCTTGTCGGCGGCGTGTTTTCATGAAGCAGGAGGCACAGCTGTCCCGGTCGGAACGCAGCAGTGTCTTGCCTCTACTTTGTTCTGGTGAGTAGTCCTTGCAAGTATTTGCGGTGCCACCGGATCCAGAATTGATCTCGCATCTGTTGCAGCAATTGCCTGCGAGAGAGTCGACCGGTGGGTACATCCTTCAATGACGGTTCGGGTAGAGCCGTGATCAATGCTCCGATCAACAAGTGTCCTGGTGTCAGGGCAGATACGTCTTCAGGGTCATCAGTCAGAGCGCTCAGGGGCCTTGAGTTGAGGCAGGCTCCTACTTGAGTGAGCAGTGTGACCATCTTCTCGTAGGTGAGCGAGGCATCTCCGAGCACCCTTCGCAGATGGTGCTTTGTTGATTTGACGACGGCCTTCCACAGGCCGCCGAAATGCGGAGCGCCCGGAGGATTGAATCGCCACTTCACTCGGGTGTTGGCCATCTCATCGGCGATGGATCGACCTTCCTGGCTACTCGCGACGAAGAGCCGCCGCAACTCTGCATCCGCACCTACAAAATTAGTTCCGCAATCACTGAAGAGTTCGGAACACATGCCTCGGCGTGAGACAAATCGCCGAAATGCTGCGATGAATGTTTCCGCAGTGTAGTTGGTGGCCACGTCGAGATGTACTGCTCTGGTGCTCATGCACACAAACACGACCAGGAACGCCTTGGTGGTTTTGTGGCCCCGTCCCGCCGATGTCCTCAAGTATACAGGCCCCGCGTAGTCGACGCCCGCAATTTGGAATGGCCTCGTGGGAGTGACTCTCGGAGGTGGCAGGTCCGCCATCAATTGTTTTGCCGTTGCCGCCCGCCATCGCACGCAGGTGGTGCAGTGGTGAATGTGCTGTTTGACCATGCTTCTTCCTCGTGGAATCCAGAATCGTTGGCGGATCAGGCTCAAGGTCAGCTGTGTCCCCCCATGCAGTGATCTCCGGTGGTAGGCGTCGATGATCAACCTAGACAAATTCGACTGGGAAGGCAGGATTATAGGATGTTTTTCATCGAAGGACAGGGAAGCGTGCCTTATTCTGCCTCCGACTCGCAAGATTCCGTCTTCATCTAAAACTGGGAATAGACAGGTTAGTGTGCCTTTATCCGGCAGTTTTGACTTGTTGGATATCAACTTTAACTCCCTTGCAAAATGTGTTGTCTGAGCCCAACGGATCCATAGTTTTTCAGCCAGATTGATTTCGGCAGCGGATAAGGGAGTGCCCTTGTGGGGCTGATGTTGGTCCTTGGCTAGGACCAGTTCCGCTTGGCGATTCCGAGGCAACCATCGCAGACACCACGCTGTCACCCTGAGCAATCTGTGGAAGCTGGAGACGCGAGTCAGTAGGCTGTTTTCTTCAGGGTCCTCGATTCTGGTCGTAGTCATTGCCACGACTCGCTCCTCAGCTTGGCAGTCTGCCGGAACCATGACCGTGGAGATTGTCGGGTGTGTGTCTGAACGTCGCAGGAACGGAGGTCCGTTCCACCACAGCTCGTGGTTCACCAGGTCGCTCGGAAGGAGCCCCCTTGAGGCACAATCGGCTGGGTTGCTGGTTCCAGGAAGATGGTTCCAGTGAGCCTCCGGAACGAGCCGTTGAATCTCAGCAACTCTATTGGCAACGTAAGTTTTCCATTTGGATGGATGCCCCTGGATCCATCCCAGCGTCACCATCGAGTCCGTCCACAGGTACACGGGAGTCTCCTCCAGTCCAAGCACCGAAGCTGCATACTGGACGAGTTGTGCTAGGTGCATTGCGGCGCACAACTCCAGTCGAGGTAATGAAACTTGTTTGAGCGGCGCAACCTTGCTCTTCGCGATTATTAACGACGTTACCGAGTTTCCGCTTTTATCTTCTGATTTCAGATACAGCACGGCAGCGTACGCGCGTTCCGAAGCATCTGCGAATCCGTGCAGTACCTTGATGCCGGCTGAAGGTCCCGTCGTCAAAGCCCTTGGAACCTTGAGTCGTGCCAGTTGTTGGAAATCTCGCTGGAACGTGAGCCATCGAGTTGCTTCGCTCTCGGGGAGAGGAGTGTCCCAGTCGAGACCCAGGAGCCAAGCAGATTGGATGATGATCTTCGCGTGGATAACAATCGGAGTCAGCCATCCCAGGGGATCGAATAGTTGCGCTGTCTGTGCAAGTATCGACCTCTTTGTGACAGGGTTTTCAGCAGGAAGTCTGGCGGTGAATGTGAAACAATCGGCCGTGGGGCTCCACAGTAATCCCAGCATGGAATGTGATGCTTCTTGTGGCGTCCATGAGCGCGATTCAAGTTTCATCCGGTCCTCCTCAGGTATAGCTTCTATCAACTGATTGGAATTGGCTGCCCATTTTTTCAATGGGAAGCCGCCCGCCTTGCACAGCTGAATTAGTTGGTTTTGTATCTGCAGCGCATCAGCGCATCTGGTGTCCGCTCCCGTGAGGATGTCGTCCACGTACACGTCCTGCAACAGCACTGATGACCCTCTGGGAAACTTGTTGTTTTCATCACGTGCCAGCTGCTGTAAAGTGCGGACAGCGAGGAATGGCGCGCAAGCAAGTCCGTATGTCACGGTGTTGAGGCAGAAGGTTGTTAATTCATGTTCACTGTGCCTTCTCCACATTATCTGTTGCAGGTTTCTGTCGTCTTTGTGAACCAGATCTGCCTGTACATTTTTTCGACATCCGCCGCCATGACGTATCGATGCTGTCGCCATCGGAGGAGGATGTCGGTCAGGGCCGGCAGTAGGTTTCGTCCGACCATGAGGTGCTGATTCAAGGAAGTGCCAGCGGAAGTAGTCCATGAGCCATTGAAGACGACTCGCAGGCGAGTTGTCGAGCTCGATTCCTTCAGTACCCCGTGATGTGGAAGGAAGCACTTCCTCCCAGTGCGGTTAGTGTTTGAGTTGATTCTTGACATGTGGTTCAAGGTCTCGTACGTCTCCATGAATTCTTCATATAAGGTGTGGAATTGTTTGTCCTTTAGGAATCTCTTCTTCTGTTGGAAGAGTGAGCGGATCGCTGCTGTCCGTGTCTCCGAGAGGTCCGGCAATGTCGTCTTCACGGGTAGTCTGACCACATAGCGACCGTCGGCGTTCCGTGTATGCGTACGAGCGAACAGATCCTCGCACTCCTGTTCTTCGGCCGTGAGTGGAGGGGGGAGGCGAGGTAACTCCTCTTGCTCCCAGAAGCGTCTAACGAGGGTGGAAAGCGAGTCGCCGACTGTGCACTGGTGAGTCGTGACGTCGTCATTTCCTTCTGCTTGGATTTTCCCCGACAGGATCCAACCGAAGATCGTTTTTTGGGCCACAGGTTGCAGCCCGGTGCCTTTGCGCAATCCGTTGCATAAGATCCTAGCATAGACGTCGGCGCCCAGCAGGACGTCAATGGCATCTGCAGAGGCCAGGTCTGGATCCGCGAGTGTCAGCCCTTCGATGTGAGTCCACTCGCTCAAGGGCGCGTCTGACACGCTCGCATATCCGGTGAGGCGCGGCAGGATGAGCGCGGACGCAGTCACCGCGGTCTCGCCGGCTCTTGAGAACACCTTCACCACTGAACGACCTTTTGCGACAGAGGTCTGTTGTCCGCCAACTCCGAATACCGCTACCGAGGTACTTTGACGCGGAAGTCGCAATCTCTGTGCTAATCTTTCCGTGATCATTGTTGCTTCGGACCCTTGATCAATTAAAGCGCGTGTAGGTTGCAGATTTCCGAGACGATCCTCGATCAGCACTCGGGCTGTCGCCAAAAGCACGGATGTTTTCCGACACGGTGTGTTGTGCGCGACGTGGGCCGTCTTCACTTTACTAGTATCGGCCGGAGCCTTGCGGAAGGCGTCATGCAACGAGGTATGGTGTTTGTCGGCGCATACGGAACATAGTCGTTTTGAAGGGCACTCACTTATTTTATGTTTCCCCAGGCAATTAGCGCAGAGATGGTTGCCGTCTACGAACAATCTACGCTCCAAGGACGTTTTTTTTTATATTCGTCGCACAGCATGAGGGCGTGTTCCCGTTTGCAGAGAGCGCACCGCGCGGAACCGGACTCTCTTTTTTGTACATGGTGAGTGCGTGCGCCCCTACTTGTACTCTCATTTTGTTTATTTGAGACTGCCTCTAATTTAACCGGCTGTATTGCTTCCAGCGTTTGTAAGCGGCGTTCGAGGAAGCGCCTTAAGGACTTGAATGACGGAGGATTTGGCGAGTCGCTGACGAAGTTCTCCCACTCGCGCCGCGATTGACTGTCAAGCAGTTCGACGACGGAGAACACGAAGAGGTCCTCACTGTTCGCGATTGGACGGCCGATACTTTCGAGCGTACCTGCTGTCGAGGACGCGCCATGCAGGATCTTTCGCAACTCGGTCGCGGATTCAGTCTTCATTTTCGGCAATGAGGTAAACTTTTGTAAGCATGATCGTACTAGAAGTCTTTTATTCTCGAATTGTTCACAAAGCAAGTTCCACGCGCGGTTGTAATTTTCTGTTGTCGTTGGCAAGTTTTTAAGTAAAGAATCTGCGTCTGCTTTCACGCTTACCTTAAGATAGTGTAGTTTCTCAACATCACTCAAGCTGCCATCCTTGCCAATTATTGATTGGAACAGGTCTCTGAATGCGGGCCAGTCCTCGTACTTCCCTGAGAATTGAGGGAGTTGGATCCGAGGCAACGTCGAGCGAGATGATGTTGGAGTGCCCCTCGGAGAAGTAGGCGCCTCAGTGGGCTGATTTTGGCGTGCTAAGAGAGCAGAGTAATCAAGCAAAACGCCCTTTTGCACCAGATAAGTTTCTTCCACGATGGAGACATAATCCTTCTTTTTATATAATCCAGATTTTTTACAGCATCCTTGTGGACGGTAGAAAGGATTCGGTGCTGCTCCTCAAACTTGGCCCAGTGATTTTCCAGGATGTTCATCCGGGCCGCGACTGCACCCGCGATGATGTTTGCTTGTCCCAATTTTTTTAAGTTGTCGACACTACGTGAGATACGACCGTGTAGGTCGATTTGGCCTTGTATAAGTTCATCAAGAGCTAATTCCATTTTCAATTCGTAGCACTAGCGAAGCGGACACGGAGTACCACAGTTCACAAGAGGACGGAAAAGACCTCACGCACTGGCACGGATGAGACACGTGAGATCCGGCTCGAAGGACCAAAAATGTTCGAATTCACACTGAATGTACGATCACGAAGCGAGAAAAATCGAAGGACGTTGAGGTTCGTGAAAATTGAATTACTAATTTATTTTCAATAAATTTTAATTCTTAATCTCGAAACAAAGACGACAAGTATAAGTTCACAAAATTTCACTGATGATATTAATACAATTATAATTCCTTTTAGATACCGAAAGCCGAATATCGTTTAATGCCGAGTTGTGCCAGAAAAGTGATTTTTAATTCAGAAAGTGCGAGGAGAGTGCTCAATAGTGCGATCGAACGACTGCGCTCGTCATCTCTCGCCGTGGCGTTTTATTGACTCTGATCTTCTAGAAGGTTCCTGACCGTTGTTTGGTTTTGTCACCCGTTAATGCGCGAGATGGAACCTTTCCGAAGCTCAGAGTCAAATTCTACGTATTGGAGCGTGACATCTTTTCCACTTTGGCATGTGGATTTCGCCGATTGGGCGCTCTGACACGAGCAGCCGACGCTTTCATGTGTCAATCGCGCACGTGAGTGCGCGCGCGCTGATTATTCCCCGATCACACGCGATGGGCTTCGTGAAAATTCGTGTAGCGCGCTCAATTCGAATTGGGCTAGTCGTGCAGAATCTCTCTCGATTCTGAACAATCGTGCACCCGGAAGACCGCGACTGGCAGAGAATACTTTGGCGCCACGACGTTGCTGGCGCCGTGCGAAAATACCGACTTAAGACCGTGACGTACGGCCTCGCGTGTGCACCATTTCTCGCAATTCGAACACTTAAGCAGCTCGCCAACGACGAAGAGGCTCGCTACCCTCACGGTGCAATCTCTTTGCGGCGCGATTGCTACGTAGACGACATCGTCACCGGATCTAGCACATTGTCCGACGCGATCGCGACACAATCCGAACTACGCGAGTTGTGCATGGCGGGCGGGTTCCCTCTTAGAAAATGGGCCGCGAATTGCGAAGATATTCTTACAGGAATTCCTCAGGAACATCGGTTTCAGAGGACACCGCACTCGTGGGAGGGAGAGTGTCACTCAACACTAGGCCTGCGTTGGCATCCGCTCGACGATCACTTCACTCTCTCAACTCACCCTCGCACTATCACCGAGTTCACGAGGAGACGCGTTCTGTCGGAAACCGCGCGTTTCTTCGATCCGATGGGCTGGCTGGCTCCCGTCGTGATCCGCGCCAAGATCTTGATCCAGTCCGCCTGGCTTCGACAACTCGATTGGGACGCTCCGCTTCCGTCGGCGGATGCCCAGCGGATTGCCCAGCAGTGGCAACGTTTCTTCACTGAACTCCCTCAACTTGAAAACATACGTGTTAACCGCTGGCTGGGAACCGGAGTCGAGGACGTTCGCTTGGAGTTTCATGGCTTCGCCGACGCATCAGAGCGAGGATATGCCGCAGCGGTATATCTTCGCGTTGAAGCCAACGACTCCACGTCACTTCATTTGTTGGCCGCAAAGAGCAAGGTCGCACCTGTAAAACAGGTGTCATTACCTCGACTCGAGCTCTGCGCCGCCGCTCTCCTAACTGTCTTGACAGCTCACCTCCGCACTTCACTAAAGGGCCTAGCGGAGTAAGCATGTAAAATCTGCCCTTGATCATACAGAGCTGACATTAATGTCACAAGTTAGTACCAATATGATAAAACTTTCCACCAAATATTATTTTAAAAAATTCATTTTTTTTAGGAGTTATGGAGGGAGAAAGTAAAATCAAAAAATGTATTTTTCTCGAAAACCACTTGACCGATTTTGATGAAAAAAATATATGTTATGTAGACTAATAAAACTAATTAACAAAAAAAATTTCCAAAATGTTTGCCAAAAAAAAACAAAACAAAATTTTTGAATTTTTGAATATTTTTTTTGAGGGTGATATTTTAGAGGTACCATTTTGAAATTTTTACGAAAATTTCTCTTAAGTGTCTACTATAACATACATTTTTTTCAAATTTTTTAAAATGGTAGAACATAGTTAAAAATACGAAAATGGTAAGCGTCGCGTCACTCCGGCTTAAGCACAGTGCAGTGCCATTCCGCGTTGCGGGTGTTCAATGTGACTTTAATAGCACATATGTACGTCTGCAATTAGCCTATAATATGTATACTTTTTAATTTTTATAGTTTCCAGAGTTTACCACGTGGAGGTTGCAGTACGGTTTTAAACTCCTTATCGGGGTGGCTTTTTTAACGTGAGTCCCTTCGCCTCTCACTATGTTTCCGTAAAATCGGGGTGGCTTTTTTAACGTGAGTCCCCTCGCCTCTCACTATGTTTCCGTAAAATCGGAGTGCTTTCTTAACGTGAGTCCCTTCGCCTCTCACTATGTTTCCGTAAAATCGGGGTGCTTTTTGAATGTGAGTCCCCTTGCCTCTCACTACACCTACGATTTATTTAATCTTCTTCACTATCGCTGTCTATTACTGGATTGTTATTTGTTTTCTTAAACAGATCGCTCAGTATTTCTGCTGGTTTCAAAATTTTCGCTAAATATCTTGCATGAGATAAATAATATATAATTGCGGCAATATGACAGCAGCAAGCTGAAGAAAAAGGTTGGTTTCGACGAAAACTTCCTTTCCAAAGTATTACATCTAAGGATTTATTAGATTTGTCGGAAATGACAGAAAGAGATTTGAAAATATTTTTCACAGGATCTTACCAACTGTCACAATCGATATCATATTTGGCGGAAGTGATCGATAAAAACGGAGAGCTCAATATCAAATTCGTAAAAAATGAGAAAAATGTGCTTAAAGTTGAAGTTCAGTCTCGACACGTTTCTCGCACAAAATACAGGTGTTTTTTAAGGTATACACCTAACAGCACAGGAATTTCTGGAGTAACACATTACGCATGTGAATGCGCTAATGGGCTACGAACAATTGGATGCTGCTGTCATATTGCCACAATTATACATTATTTATCTCATGCAAGATATTTAGCGAAAATTTTGAAACCAGCAGAAATACTGAGCGATCTGTTTAAGAAAACAAATAACATTCCAGTAATAGACAGCGATAGTGAAGAAGATTAAATAAATCGTAGGTGTAGTGAGAGGCAAGGGGACTCACATTCAAAAAGCACCCCGATTTTACGGAAACACTAGAACAACACACAGCGCGCGCTTCGCGCGCGCCATTTGTTATTTTTCATTATACATTTATAATGTGATATATATATATATATATATATATATATATTATACACAAAATCATATTGATCATAAAATAAACCAATATAACTGCAATCTTCATTGCAATTCATAGAATGAAAATTATGTTTACATATTTATAATTCATAGAATTAAGATTATGTCACTACATAAATTTAATTTATAGAATTATTATTATGTAATTATATAATTTTAATTTATAAAATTAAAATTATAATTCATGGAATTAAAATTATTATTCACAGAATTAAAATTATGTCGCAACATAATTTTAATTTAATTATATTTATAAGTACTGTGTTCTTTTGATTCATAAAATTGAAGCATATAAATAATTTTTTTTTATTTACAATATATTATATATCAGAGAAAAAACAAATGGAAGTATTGAATTTATTAATGATTTTATTCTTTTCTATTTTTTTTCTCTCCATCGAAAATAATTTCTATGACCTGTATTCTCAACTCACATTTATCGCTAAATGTATTTCTAAAAGTAGCTTGTAGCCAATTAGAAGGCTTATAAGCCACATTTAAAGGCATATTTAGCGATAAATGTGAGTTGAGAATACTGGGCTATATATCTATATCTCCATACATATATGTATATGTATATGTGCATACAAATATTAAAAAAAATATATATATCGATGTTCGCAGTACATGCTGGAAAAGGTTTATATTAAAAAAATGTCTAAATAAAAAAAATTAAATTAAATTTTTCTAAAAATAAAATAAAATGTGTAAAATAAAATATATATATGTGTCTAATAAAATATAATAGAATGTGTCTAAAAATGGTTGTGGTTACGTAGTTCTACGTAGCCTTTAAAATGAATATAGATAGCAATACGTATAAAAGATTTGATATATGTCACGTGTTTTGGATCACTGGTCCTAGAAAAACGATGCGATAACCGCTATTAGAATGTCCATATTATGTATATGAAACAATTACTATTTGAAAGAAAATTGATAGTATTATACGTCACATTTGTAAACGATAACCTTGCATGTTAACCCCCTTTGTATTACGCGCGGTTGCCTGCGTCGGCGCACGCAGCGACTACTTTGCACTTTATTGGGTGCTGGATGAGGTGATAGCGCTTGGACATGCGCTGCCAATAGACGCCTGACGACGTAACAGGCGTCTATTGGACGATCTACTAACGTGATGCATAGCACGTGGAGCTCGAGCCGCGTGTAACAGCGGCAGGCTGTACACGACGCATGACTCTTTGTCGAGGGACCGTGAACTGCGGTTTTGTTCACCGGTTTTCGTGAACCTAGTCTGCGGTTAATTTAATAATTGACCATTTTAATAAATACTATATTTATGGCGATGAGAGAGTTCTACAGGTAATAATTATGTGTTAAATACAATTGTTACGGCCCTATCCAAGCGGACTTGTGTAAGCCTCGGATTGGCTGTGATAGTGGGGAGGGCCCCCCCCCTCCGTTTTCACCGCGCCCGCGAGCCGATAACCCCATTATTAGTCGCGAAGAAGCACGTTCAGAACACACATTATCGATTAAATCGATCAACAATTAATTTGCGTCTTGGATCCGTTAGGCCGTAGTTCCCGTGCTAGGGGAGAAAGAATCACGGTTCGATCAGAGAAAAGGTGTATTCAAGTCTTCTTTGAAAATAGCGACTTTCTGTATCGTGAATAATAAATACAAAAGCTCCGCCTCAGTGATCATTAACATTCTTTTTCGAGGTCCTTCGATAATTTACGTTGTTCGTCGCGCGAAGCAAAAGGCTCGAAAGCTATCGAGGTGCTCGGCGCGAACAAATTGGTTTTTCGAGCCGGATTTTTGGCGATCCGGCAGACCTCAAGGAAAAGGTGGAACATTCAAGCGCCACGTGGTCGTTCAGGTGCGCCTAATGGCGAACAGTGAAAGCGAGCAAAGGGACGCTTGAATTACCGCGATCAGTTGCCGAGAGCGCGTGGCCTAGGACATTTCAAACACCGCCCAGGTCACGTGGTGGAGGCGCACAGACAGTGCCTAAAGTAGTGTGAGTGCATCTGTGAGTGCAGGCGCTAAAGCGAGGAGACTATCGTCATCCTTCTTCGCCATCTTTATCACGCCACGCTCCTCGTGACGTCAGCGGGAAGGACTGCGCACACAGCGGGCAGTGGGCTCGTGCCGGAATTCGGCGCTCGCGTTGTCTCTCTCTAGCGCGCCTGCTCTCGCTCGCGCGGCCGAGTTCGACATCGGACCCGTTCGCTAGAATTCGGCGCTCGCGCTGTCTCTCTCTAGCGCGCCTGCTCTCGCTCGCGCGGCCGAATTCAACATTGGACGCGTCCGCTGGAATTCGGCGCTCGCGCTGACTCTCTCTAGTGCGCCTATTCTCTCTCGCGCACCAAGGAGCAATATCAGGCGCCTTTGCGGTAGGCCTGCTCGCTCGAATTCGTCATCTGCTCAACAGGCTCGCGGTCGTGAACTCAACGGAGTTCAGGACAAGACTAGCTAAACATAAAAAAATCATTACCAGACGAAGCGCAGCAAACTTTGCTGTTGCAGCGCAAGACGATACACCGGATAGCGCGCGCTGTCGACAACTTCAAGAAGTTGGGGGAAAAGAATATTACTCTCGCTCATACAAAAGGACGACTGGCGCAGCTGGAGAAAAATATCAACGAGTGTCGGACACAACACGCTCAACTGGAATTCCTTACTCCGGCTGACGTTCAGGAGACGGAAGACTACTTCACCGAGAACGAGTTTGAAGCCGCAGAGGACGCGTATCAAGAGGCTTACGACCTGTTTAGAGCTTATCTGGAAAGGCTCAGCGCACCGGAAGTTCCGAGTCTCAACGAAAGCTTGAATGATACTGCAAATGCGTCCGCCCCACCGCAGGTGAACGTTAAATTACCTACAATACATTTGCCGAAATTTACCGGTTCCTACACTGATTACACAGGTCTACAAGGTTTTGTTGTTGGGCAGCTGGGGGTCGTTTCCAAAGTAATTTTCTGCGTAGAATCCGAATCCGAGGTCAGAATTGGCCCATTACGTCAGGATTTTGAGATATTTGAGGTTATATACTCGAAAAATGGCTTTTTGGGCTACTTTTGAGGTTATGTACAGGACGCACACAATTTTTTAGCTCTTTTCTTCTAATTCTCAGATCTCAGATTGACCCCAAACCTATTGAGATCAGATTCGTAATCAGCGACCCCAAAAACCCATATATACAGTTTTCAGTCCAGGTTTTCGGGTTTATAGTTCAAAGTTTACAGGTTTAATGTGAATCTCAAAATCCTGACGTGATGGGCCTCGGCTTTCTGACCTCGGATTCGGATTCTACGCAGAAAATTACTTCGGAAATGACCCCCAGCTGCCCAACAACAATCATGATCCCATTTTTTGTAGACCTGTGTTATCGTAGCTTTAGCGATCTTTTCACTTCTCTAATCGATCAAAATTCTACTCTTTCAGCTACTCAGCGTATGCATTATTTAGTTTCTTGTCTGGAGGGCGAGCCTAAGGAATTAGTAAAAAATTTAACTATTAGCGAAGCCAATTACAGGATCGCGTTGGAAACACTCGCTCAGCGCTATGATAATCAGCGTATTATAGTTTTAACGCATTTAACGGAGCTAATAGAATTAAAGGCCTGTACAAAAGCGTCTGCTTCCGAAATAAAGCGCGTGCGTGACAAGTTTGCCGAGGTGTTGGGAGCTCTTACAGCATTGAATCGCCCGGTGGATCAATGGGACGATGTCCTCATCGCCTTACTGCTTCATAAGTTAGACAGTCGAACTCGACGCGAATGGGAAATCGAGATAAAAGATATTACCGATGTACCTCAGTATGATACGTTAGATCATTTCATTTTGGGACAGATCCGAGCTTTTGATGTCTATGATCAAGCGGTATTGCGTAATAAAGAACCGGTTGCTTCAATCAAGTCGCATGTCGCGACGACTGCAAAAAAGAGCTGCGATATGTGCTCAGCGGAGCACACTCTCGCCCAATGCACGAAATTTAGAGAGCAATCGGCGGACCAACGCCTCGCATTGGTCAAACGAATCCGTGGTTGTTTCAACTGTCTCAAACGAGGCCATATGCCAAAAAATTGTGCGAGCAAATCTCATTGTTAAAACTGTAAGCATAATACTTTGTTGCATTCAGCACTAGGTCGCGACAACGGAGGAGGATCCACAGCGGAGGCGGCTACAACGGCTACGCCTATGTTGACGGCCAGCGTGCACTTGTCGCGACTCGAGCCAAGGTCTCGAGAAACAAGACTGTTGGCGACCGCTTGGGTAGTATTGCGTGCATCCAACGGAAGGTCTGTAAGAATAAGAGCGCTACTTGACCCGGGATCGGAAGCTACATTCGTGACTGAATTCAAAGCTCAGTTGTTGCGCCTGCCGCGTCGAAAAGTCGCCGTCCCGGTATCTGGCCTGGGCGGGACCGCGAGCGGTTTCATCAAGTCTTCAGTCTTGCTGACTGTCGAACCAAGCGTCGAAACAGGACCGTCGATACCGGTGGAGGCACTGGTAATTAAAAAGGTAACGGCTTATGCGCCTACACACTCAATTGATTTAAACGAGTGGGAATCCTTGCGTAACCTTCCTTTAGCAGATCCCAATCCTTCCAGTAAAAACGCGATCGAAATGATCATCGGTGTGGATATCTACGGTGTGGATTGTTATTGTTGCCGGAAATACGACAAACCTCGGGCCGTGGACTAACGGCGCAGTCGACCATTTTAGGGTGGGTAATATTCGGACCGGTTACCAATACGATGGGTTCGCGTGAACCGGTAAGAGTTCATCATGTAATTCGTGGATTTGAATTAGAAAACGAGTTGAGACGTTTCTGGGAAATAGAGGAGCCCCCCTCCGAGCTTCATCTTACAGAAGATGAAATAATATGTGAGGAACATTTTAAGCAAACTCACACCCGGGATCACGAAGGACGTTATGTAATGCGCCTCCCTTTTAAGAATGGAAGACCGCCGGCAGTCGGTCGGTCGCTTAAGCAAGCAATGTGTTGCTTGAATTCGTTGGAGAGGCGGCTCGCGAAAGACGAAGAAACAAGACGATTATACACGGACTTTTTAACTGAATATCTTGCTATGGAACACATGGAACGGGTGTCCGACTTAGTGGATTCGGAGCAATATATTTATCTTCCCCACCATCCAGTTTGTCGAAAGGATAGCGAGACAACTAAACTCCGTGTAGTTTTTAACGCGTCTAGCGGTACGTCAAATGGTACCACTTTGAACTCTCATCTGCTTGCAGGACGGAAAATACAGACGGACTTACCCTCTATTATAACCAAATGGCGACTACATCGACTAGTATTTACAGCCGACATCGCAAAGATGTTCCGGCAGATATGGATAGATCCTCGCGATTTAAATTATCAACGGATCTTGTGGCGCGATCGTAAGACCAATGAGATCACCGGATATAGATTACGCACGGTCACCTACGGAACCGCTTCCGCCCCATATTTGGCCATCCGCGTTTTGCATCAACTCGCCGAAGATGAGAAAGATAATTATCCGGAAGCCGCGGTACTCCTACGCGAAAACTTCTATGTCGACGACGTTCTGTTCGGTGCAGAAAATCAAGAAACCGCGCGTCGATTACGTGAACAATTGTCCGCCTTATTGGCCGCAGGAGGATTCCATTTACGTAAATGGGCTTCCAACTGTCCAGCTTTACTGGCCAACATGCCCCGTCGCGATCACGAACTCGCGTTTACGGATAATAAGGGCGACCAAAAGGTTAAGGTACTCGGTTTGATTTGGAACCCGGGGTCCGATTCGTTTCAATTTAAGGTAAACTTGACCGCCGCGTCGATAGTATCTAAACGCACTATATTGTCTACCATTGCGCGCTTGTATGACCCCCTGGGCTGGTTAGCACCGGTTATAGTTACCGCTATGATTATCATACAAAATTTGTGGTTAGCGAAAATAGATTGGGATACGGAAGTCCCTGACAACCCACCCGTTAAACTGCGGTCGACCTGGCGACACTTCTGTCAAACACTAAGCCGCCTCACTGAGATAGTAATTTCCCGATGGACCGGAGTAGAAGGCCCTGGCAATGATTACGAATTGCACGGTTTCGCGGACGCGTCTGCAAACGCCTACGCCGCTTGCGTATATCTGCGGGTAACACACCATAGGCAAACCAGAGTAACTCTGCTTACCGCGAAAAGCAAGGTTGCCCCCGTAAAGAAGCTGTCGATTCCTAAATTGGAGCTGTGCGCCGCGACGTTGCTCTCCCGATTACTCGAGTCGACTCAAAAATTGTTGCAATTAAGGGACGTACGAGTGTACGCTTGGTCGGATTCTACCATAGTCCTAGCCTGGTTACGACGTCATCCTAGCACGTGGGCCACATTTGTGACGAATCGCATCTCGGAAATACTTCGGCGCTGCCCGGCGGTACAGTAGCGCCATGTTGGAACCGAAGAGAATCCTGCGGACTGTGCGTCACGCGGACTCATGCCTGCGGAGCTCCAACATCACTCAATGTGGTGGACCGGGCCTTCTTGGCTCGTAAGGCCCGAGTATGCTTGGCCAAGCTTCGCGAATGTCACTCCCTCGACCGAGGAGCTGCTCCAACAAGCCAAAATTCCGGCTCGAACGGTGCTCCTCGTTACGCAACCCGGTCATCTCAACTTAGATGCCACATGCTCTTCGTGGCCAAAAATCCTCCGCATAACAGCGTATGTTTACCGGTTTGTCGAGCGATCACGCAAAGTCCGCGTCGACGACACTCCTTCGCTAGGCAAAGACGAAATTGCCAGAGCCCGACGGTACTGGATCTCCACCGTGCAACGAAAAATCTACACAGCGGAGATTACCGCATTGAAAGCGGGCCGCAGTATCGCGAGTGGAAGCTCGTTGATTCGTTTAAATCCGTTTCTTGATGAGAATGGATTACTTCGTTTGGGCGGGCGGCTTCGTCTGAGCTCTTTAACCTACGACGAACGTCACCCCATTATATTACCAAAGGATAGAATTACCGAACTAATCTAGAACAAGCTCATGCTCGCGCTCTGCATGGAGGTACGCAGCTTACCTTGGCAATGCTCAGAACTAATTATTGGATAGTAGGGGCGCGGCAGATGGTACGTCGATGCATTCATCACTGTGTATCATGCGTAAGGCAACGGGCTGCATTAGCGTCGCAGCGCATGAGCGACTTACCGATCATGCGAGTTAGACCGACACGTCCTTTCGCGCACACAGGGGTCGACTGCGCTGATCCGTTTCTGGTCCGCACGGCCAAGGGTCGCGGCCAACACGCCCATAAGGCCTATCTAATTTTATTTGTATGTTTGGCTACAAGGGCTATCCATTTAGAATTGGCGAATGATTATACCACGAGCGGATTCTTGGGAGCGTATCATCGATTCACGTCGCGCCGCGGAACCCCTGGGGATATGTACTCAGACAATGGGTTAAACTTTTGGGGAGCCGATCGCGAGCTCCGTTCCGCGCTCGCCTCCGTTCGGCATGCTCCGGATATTCAAAATCAATTAGCTGTTGCAGGAACGACATGGCACTTCATTCCCCCTCACGCGCCGCATTTTGGCGGTATATGGAAGGCCGGCGTTAAAAGCGCAAAATTTCATTTAAAACGCGTTCTCGGAACACATACTCTAACGTTTGAAGAGCTGAGTACATGGCTTGCGCGCGTCGAAGCCTGTCTGAATTCGAGGCCGCTGGGACCGCTCTCAGCAGATCCCGATGACCTGGCCCCGCTGACCCCCGGTCACTTTCTAATAGGCGCGGCTATAAATTCTCCGCCTGAGACATCAGTACTCCAATTAAATGAGAACAGGCTGTCCCGATGGCAGCTCGTACAACGTCTGACGGAACAGTTCTGGCGTCGATGGTCAGTGGAATACCTTCGACAAATGCAACAACGCCCAAAGTGGGCTGCTATACGCCCTAATTTACGAAAAAATGACTTAGTACTCCTTAAATCTGATCTCCTCCCCCCCACTCGATGGTTAATGGGCCGCATAACCGCGGTTCACCCAGGTAAAGACGGTCTCGGGTAGCAACCGTAAAAACGGCTACATCGTCGTTTATCAGACCGGTGACGCAAATGTGTTTGCTTCCGGTGTCTGTCGAGCGCGAACAAGAAGACATTCCGTCTGACAATTAAAAAAAAAACGTAGGCTGTGCGCATGTAGTTATTAAGTGTCTGTAAGTCGCATTCATCTAGCGAAAGCCAAAGAGAAATAACAAAGCGCCAAAAATCTCGTGAAAGACTAAAGTAAGTTACTGTAAGTTTAGATTAAGTAGATTAAGTACTAAGTTTGCGCAAACTCAGTTTGTAAATAGATAAGTGACCAAAATTAAGAAATAAGTTAGTAATAGTTTCGCTAAAGCGAGGCGGGCGGTATGTTACGGCCCTATCCAAGCGGACTTGTGTAAGCCTCGGATTGGCTGTGATAGTGGGGAGGGCCCCCCCCCCGTTTTCACCGCGCCCGCGAGCCGATAACCCCATTATTAGTCGCGAAGAAGCACGTTCAGAACACACATTATCGATTAAATCGATCAACAATTAATTTGCGTCTTGGATCCGTTAGGCCGTAGTTCCCGTGCTAGGGGAGAAAGAGTCACGGTTCGATCAAAGAAAAAGTGTATTCAAGTCTTCTTTGAAAATAGCGACTTTCTGTATCGTGAATAATAAATACAAAAGCTCCGCCTCAGTGATCATTAACATTCTTTTCCGAGGTCCTTCGATAATTTACGTTGTTCGTCGCGCGAAGCAAAAGGCTCGAAAGCTATCGAGGTGCTCGGCGCGAACAACAATATTTAATATGTTACTTGTAATAATATATATATATACATATATTATTACAAGTAACATTAAAATATATAATATATATATTATATGTATATATATAATATATATATTTTATATATATTTGCATTTATAATATATGTATAATAATATATAAAAAATATATATATTATATATTTTATATAATTTGCATTTATCGGTTTTACGATGATTCAAAGTGAGAAATAATACTTCTATTCTTTATTGCGAGACTATAGTTACACATTCTTGCAAACATATGTTATACGTTATACTTTCAGTCACAGTATTGGCTATTGGTGCCAGTATTACAAGTTCTTAAGTAAGCTGTATTCTTTTCTACATTGCAAGAACTTTTATAGTTGTAGGTGTCCTTTTCTCAACTCTTTTTATATATAATATATTTATATTATACACAAATCATTCATTTAATCTTTTAATCTATGAAAAAACTTGATAGAAGAATTTAGAGTATAGATCGTAATATTCTTAATGAATTTAAAAAAAGAAAAATTAAAAGAATGTTTTTACCATGAATTATAGATTTATTTCATAGATCTACCGTAATCATATTCACATATACACAAATTTTTAGCTGTTTAATTTTGAAAAATGATTATGTTATCGTTACTAAAATATTACACATTTTATAATAACATTATTGTTATTATAATTATTTTTGTCCATGTATAATTACTATAAAATTAGGAGATTATTAGAAAATTTAAAATCCGATAAAGATCAACACATTAAAATTAAATTAAAATTTGCAAGAACTAAAACTAAAATTGATAAAATCAGAAAATATAAAAGAAATTAAAATTAAAAATATAAGAAATTTTGATACAAAAATTACTTTATCTTTTATCTCAAAGAAAAATTAATAACTTTCTATTTATTAATATAATCTACGAATTAAAATTATGTTGGATCCATGCATAATTACTGTATGACATACATAATTTTATTCGTAGAATTAAAATTATATACGCCATACAGTAATTATGCATGGACCGAATTCTACGAATTAAAATTATGTACGACATACAAATATTATACATGGACTGAATTCTACGAATTAAAATTATGTATGCCATACAGTAATTATGCATGAACCGAACATAATTTTAATTCGTATAATATTATTAAAATAAATAGAAAGTTTTTAGTTTTTCTTTGAGATAAAAGATTAAGTAATTTTTTAATCAAAATTTCTTATATTTTTAATTTTAATTTCTTTTTTATTCTCTGATTTTGTCAATTTTAGTTTTAGTTGTTGCAAATTTTAATTTAATTTTAATGTGTTGATCTTTATCTGATTTTAACTTTTCTAATAATCTCTTAATTTTATATTAATTATACATGGACAAAAATAATTATAATATGTTATTATAAAATGTGTAATATTTTAGTAACGATAACATAAATATTATAAAATGTGTAATATTTTAGTAATGATAACATAATCATTCTTTAATTCTACGAATTAAAATTATGTGTGCCATACAGTAATTATGCATGGACTGAACATAATTTTAATTTTTAGAGTTAAATTTATGTATGCCATACAATAATTATGCATACAGTATGTACGCCATACAGCAATTTTAAAGAATTATATATATTTTATATATATTTGTATTTATCAGTTTTATGATGATTCAAAGTGAGAAATAATATTTCCATTCTTTATTGCGAAACTATAGTTACACATTCTTGCAAACATATGTTATACTTTTAGTGACAGTATTGGCTATTGGGGTGCAAGTATTATAAGTTCTTAAGTAAGCTGTATTCTTTTCTACATTGCAAGTACTTTCATGATGATAGGATTATGTGTCCTTTTCTCAACTCTTTTTATCTATAATATATTTATATTATACAAATTATTCATTTAATCTTCTAACCTATGGAAAAGTCTGATAGAAGAATTTAGAGTATAGATCGTTATATTCTTAATGAAATTAAAAAAAGAAAAATTAAAAAAATGTCTTTACCATGAATTATAAATTTATTTCATAGATCTATTGTAATCATATTCACACACACACACATACACTCACCTTAATTAATATATAAACATTTATATATTCTAAAAACAATTAATTCAAAAACATAAATATAGATAATAGATTTAAGTACAATTTGTTTTCGTATATATATGTATATATAATCCATATGTATATATAACCAGCACAACATACCAATTTTAATCATGTCCAAAGTTGATTTTAATATATTACTTTCGTGAAAGAAGTTTCTTTAATAAAAATTTTACACTAAGTTTTGTAATAGCAAGAATAGTTTAGTTTATTAAACAATAAATTAATACATTAGTCTTAAATAGATAAATAAATAATTTAATAAATAAATGTAATAAATTTAAATAAATACAAGTGTAATAATTAATTATATAACTTATTTTTATATAATTTTAAGATATATTTATTAATATATTTAATTATAAAAATTATATATATATTTCTTTATATACATAGTTTTTAACTTTTTTATTATCTCGTTGACTGCCAAGGTAAACTTTTAATGCTTGCCAAGAACGAACACGTGAAAAAGCAACATAAAGTTGTCCATGATTAAAAATATCTTTGCGAAGATCTATTCCTACTCTGTCAAATGTCTGTCCCTGTGACTTATTAATTGTCATAGCAAAAGCTAATTTTATCGGAAACTGTCTTCTTTTAAAAGTGAAAGGATATATATTTTTGCAATATAATGTTATACGGTTCAAGAAAACGATATCTCCTACTTTATCACCCGTTAAGATTTTGCATTTCAATAAATGATCAGCAAGTTCTATAATCATTAATCTAGTGCCATTGCAAAGACCTTCATTGATACTGAGATTTCTAATCAACATAATGACACAATTCGGTCTTAAACGTAACTCATAAGGAGGAAGAGATGATGGAGACAAAGTATTTAAATATTCTGGTAGTAAAACTTCACCAATATCACCATTATTACCGCAATTTTCAGTACTATCTGTACTTGTATAAATTCGTTCTTCAGATATATCTAATAATTCAACAACTCGTTTATTAATTTCTTCGACATCAGCATTTCTTGCAGAAAGTATCGCACACTTTGCCATTTTATTAAATTCTTTATTTCGTATTAGATTACCATATATATCTTCTACAACATCAGCACTAATGGGTGCAATACAATAATCCGGAAGTTGTATATTATCATTAGAATCATTTAATATGCCATCTCTTAAATCCAATAGAAACTTTGCAAATTCAGTTTCCTCTGGGAGAACTCTCATGTTTTCCGTTAAAGAGAAACTTATAAAATGTCTCCAATTAGGATTAAACTTGATGGAAAGATTCACGATTTCACATCGGGTACCATGTATTTTAATAGGAAGAAGTTGCCTAAAATCACCACCTAATACGATAATTTTTCCACCAAAAGGTAAATTATTATTCATGTCACGCAATGTTCGATCCATAATCTCTAGAGCATATCGTGGTGCCATTGGCGCTTCATCCCAAATAAAAATATCTATTTTTTTCAAATATTGAGCTTCCTTTGATTGAATTTTAATGCTAGATGATGAATCAGCAAATAATGGAACCGGCAATCCAAATGTCTTATGAACCGTTTTTCCTGCTGGCAACAATGTCACTGCAATGCCCGTAAAAGCCATTGTACATACATGTTTATTACGAATTTTGGCTAAGTGATAGATAGTTGTATATGTAAACGTTTTACCTGAACCACCTGGACCATCGATATAAAAACAATTACTATTGTGATTATTATTGTCTAATCTATTTAATATAAGATCTACTATTTCTTTCTGCTTGTCATTTAATTGTTCATATTGTCTGACACCAACTTCCATAGCTTCTTCAATTGTCACATAATCATTCTCTTCGTCATTTTCTTGCAATTGTTCCATTTGTGGAAAATCAGCAAAACTTTTGCCTTCAGCACATAACATAGCATTGATTTGCGCATATGCTTTCTTTTGTCCTCGTAATATTCCAAAGTGTCGTACATAATCTTCCGACATTGCTTCTTTAAAATTTTCCCAAAGCTCTTCAGGATGCAATGGTTGACAATGTAATAATATACGTACAAATAATCTACGAAGTTGTCTTGGCATCATCCATCCAACAGCTTCGTTCATAGCTCGTTTCCATTCATCATCATCTTCAATCAAACCTAAAGCTAAACATGCTGCTGAAAATGATTGACAAACTTCTCCATTTACAGTTTTTAACACATCAAAACTCGTAGCTCCCTTTACTGTGAGTAATAATAGTCGTAAATGATATAATTCAGTTTGTGTTGGACTAACGGAATACATTCGTTCTATGCAATTATAATGACTCTTGCGTTTATTCCAACGCGATACATTTCTATCATTAATTTTTTCTTTTTTAAACGTATAATAACGTGGAATTTCTATATACAAATATTGTTTTGCTTCTTCATCGCGAGAATTCAATGCAAAATAATCTATTAACATAGTAACTTGATCTAAAGCAGAAGTCATTGCTTCTTTAATTGCTTCGTTTTCAATTATAACATTTTGTTCATTAGGAAGATGGACGGGTAAACGTACGATAGTATGGCTTTTATCTTGTAATTTTTTTTCAAGAATACGCCAACTCGCTTCTACAGGTCCAACATAACGAGCTTCTATAAAATTTTTGTATTTCATCATGATCTATAATTATATTTTCTGTTATTGGTTCAATTGTAATAGCAGCAGCATCATGTCCTTTGTAAATATATTTATACAGATATTTAACCGATTTGATACTTGAAACAACTTCAACATTAATATGACAATTAAATATAATCGATAAAATAGGACAATATGGAACTACATAACGATTATCAACTATATATCCACCAGGACGTTCAAAACTTTTGCCATTATCTCGTCGACGATAATAAGGATAAGCATCTTCATCCATTCTGGTCTCTTCATGATACGGTTTAGGATAATGTTTCGAACATTTTCCATCTACCAAACACCAATCACCACAAGGTCCATGAATCATATGTCTCATAACTATGTCGTGTAAAGCATGATTTTCACAAGGATCAGGAATTTCAGCAGAGATATATTTGTCAATGATCTGTGGAGTTGTTATTTTAAAATTGTAATTTAAAGTAACTAACATGTGGACATGTGGCAAACCGCGTTTTTGAAATTCAATAACATATACAAAGGCTGCTACTTCTCCGAAAAACTTTTGCTTAACAATCAAATCAATTAAATAATCTTTTTTAATATTAAAAACACGAGCACAAATGTCAGGTCTATCAGAAGCTTGTTGACCAGGCAAAAGATTTTCTTCAATTTCACGCCATTTTGGATTGCAAGTCATTGTAATGAAAAGATCTGATTTACCAAATTTACTAACAATTGCCATTGCATCTTGATAATTTTGTAACATATTACGCGGTGATCCAATAAATGTAGATGGAAGTATAACCATCTTTCCAATACGTCCATTTAAATTATTCGCCATAGTTTGTATATAATCTCTTAAACCTTGGTATGTTTCAGTACGTAATTCTTTTTGATGATCTCTACAATAATTTATTCTGTCCTTTTCAATTTTTACATAACTGTCCACAAGCCACTGTTGAAATAAACGACGACCTAATAAAAAGACGTTAAATTTATCACGAATAGCCATGCGATATTTAATATACTGGCTTCTAGTTATTCGTTTATTACTATTTAATTTTGTTAAATTACAATGCCATCCTTGAGTACCATATGGATAAAATAATGGATATATCCATGGTTCAACATTTGGATCCATAGTACTAACTTTTTGCAAAGTTTTAGTATTTTTATTACGTATTGTAACGTATGATTCTGGAATTTCTCCATCAGCAGTTGTATAAAAAACAGCAGCAACTTCATTAGTTCTTTGAGCATTATATCGACGTCGATCCATACCTGGTTTTAAAGTAAATAATAATTGTAATTCAGGTAATAAATTATCAGACTCAATTTCTAAACGCCGTTGATTTTCTAATTCTTCACCCATCATTTGATAAGATTGAGCAAATACATTAGATTCCCGCATTATATGTTCAAGGTTTTGTACAATTTCAATATCTAAACACGAATTTTGACTAAGACGATGATCAATCGCTTCATTTGAATCCACAATAAAAAGTTGGCCGTAAGTAGGACTTTCATTTTGCGCAGCATATAGGGCTGTATTTATTTGATAGTAAATCTGTCCTTGTATTTTGAAGCAATATGGACCAGATCGCCTGTTTTGAAAATTAATCAAATTATCGTTAAATGATGCAAATGAAAACGAACTATTATAACTACGAATATGTTGGAAGAAAGCATTAGATTTTGCATGACTACCATCGAATAAAGTACGAAGGAAATGAGGAAGCTCAGGCAACGATTGCAAATATACTGCACCGTGATTACAACAATCATGAAAAGAATTTCCATTATTAGATATTTTTTCAGCTGCAAAGTGTTTGGCGTTACAATGAACGCAGATTACATTCATAGAATCAATATAGTATTCATCTATGTCGTCAATTAACGTTGTATTATTAATATTTAAACGAGGCTGTTGTTTTTTTTTGTGATCGATAATAGAATTGATATTCTGCGCGTTGTTGATATAATGAAATAGTGTTTGCAGAATTTTCTCCAACTATTTCATTATTCAATTTTATTATACGTTTATTATGTATATTGCCAGTAATGCGAATACCGTAATTTCTTTCATCAACTGTTTTCAATAAAACAGTATCAGTAATTACTGCTTTCGCATTTTGACGACGACGACGTTGATTCTCGACATTTCTTTCAAGACGTCGTTGTCGAAATTGTTTCTCTTCTTCCACACTGCGGTTTACTTTACGTTTTGGCATTTCCAAAAATTTTCAAAAGTTTGATATTAATATTTATTAACTAATAATTAATATTTAATAGGTAATATTTAATAGGTAATGTTTACTATTTAATATTTAATATTTTTAATAATTAATATGTAATATTTTTAATCAATATTTAATATTTTATATATATATATATACAGGGTGTCCCAGAATAATGGGGACTAATCTCGTGTGCAGGTAGAGCGGACTGAACTGAGTCGAAAAGTCCTCTACCATTTTGCAATTTTCGCAATAGTTAATGAATTATTAATTATTAAATATCGTCGTATTAGTCCGGCCTACCGCCAAATGCAAGCGCGCGGCGAGAAGCGGCCGCCCAGCGATCGAGGTTGCTAAGCGCGCGGGGAGTTGTTTATTACAGGCGGCGAGGGCTACGCACGAGCGGCGGGTAACGCTGGAGCTCCGCGTCAAACTATTCTCTCTCTCTCTCTCTCTCTCTCTCTCTCTCTCTCTCTCTCTCTCTCTCTCTCTCTCTCTCTCTCTCTCTTCTTACGAAATACTACTATATCCTCCAGAAATCTTACGAAATCACGTGCATCGTAAGATTTCTGGAGGATATAGTAGAAGAATTAATAATACGAGGAGAATGTATAGTAATAGGAGACTTTAATATAGATATTATGTTAGATTCGTTTTATACAAGGAAGTTGCAGACGACAATGTTAAGTTTAGGCATGAAACAATATGTAAATAAACCGACGAGAATTACGAAAGACAGTAAAACAATCATAGATTTAATTTACGCTAATAATAAAATAGTAATGCAGGTAATTCATGAACCTAAAATAACAAACCATGCGTGGTTAAAAGTTGAACTTAATGCGAGTAAAATTGATAATAAATACAGAGAATTTAGTGCTAGGAATTTTAAAGAATTTAATGTAGATGAATTTATTAAATTAGTGGAAAATAATTTAGAACAAAGCCAAGATATGAATGTCAGTGTGAGAGCAAAGAAACTTGTTGATAATATAGTAGATGCATTGGACACTACAGCGCCTAAGAAAAAATTTAGAATTCCAAAAATATGGGAAGGAAAAAAATGGTTTTCGGATGAAATAAGAGAAGCAGCGGCTAAAAGGGATGAGGCGTACAGTAAAGCGTTGTATCACGATATGGACGAAAATTGGTTACAGTTTAAAATCGAAAGAAATGCAGTGGTCAAACTAATCAGGACAAAAAAGAAAGAATATTATGAAAATATGATAGATCATAACAAGGGAAATCCGACATCTATGTGGAAAACCCTGAAAGAAATAATAAGAGGCGAACCAACGGGTACAAAGGCAATAGAGAATATAGATTTTGAAATATTAGATAATACTGAAGGGTGCAATATAGCTGATAAATTTAATTTATATTATATACAGAGTATTGATAGCATAGTAAAATCTATAAATAGTGGTAACTTGGGAAGTCCAGGTAAAAGAATTATTTTTGTTATTGAAAGCGAGGGGATTATGGAAAATTTTGAGATGATTAGAATAGAGCATTTACAAAAAATTGTTATGGAACTACCAAAAAAGAGAGGTACGGAAGAGGGAATAACTAGTGATATACTTAAAGCAGTATTTTATGTAATAAAAGAGGAATTTGTTGATATAATAAATAACTCTTTGAGGGAAGGTTGCTGTCCAGAAGATTGGAAAACGTCTACGATAATACCGATTCCAAAAATAGAGAAAGCTAGGAAAGCAAGTGAATTTAGGCCTATAAATATGTTACCAATATTCGAGAAAGTATTAGAATTAGTAGTTAAAAAACAAATTGAGACGTTTTTTGAAGATAATTGTATCATAACAGAGCATCAATCGGGTTTTAGAAAACAGTATTCGTGTGAAACAGCGATTCAAACAGTCATTGACGAATGGAAATTGATAGTTAGTGAAGCAAAAATGGTGGGGGTAATTTTTATGGATCTCAAGCGAGCATTTGAAACAATAGATAGGGAAAGATTGTTAGAGAAATTATATCAATACGGAATTAGAGGAACAGCTTTAGAATGGTTAAGATCATATCTAAAGAATAGAACACAACAGGTACGATTTAACAATGAATGGTCTACATTATTGGCCACAGAATATGGAGTACCACAGGGATCTGTATTAGGACCTTTGTTATTTATAATATACATAAATGATATAATTAAAGTCTGCCCGGAAGGATGTAACATAAAAATGTTTGCGGATGATACGCTGGTGTATGTGACCGGAGAGAGTAGTGCGGAATTAGAAAGAAAAATGAATATGGCATTTGTTACAGTGGAAAAATGGATGAATACAAATAAGTTAAAAATGAATGCAGGAAAAACGAAATATATGATAGTTAGAAGTATAAGGAAAGAACTGAGAGGTAACATTACATTGAAATGTTTGGATGGAACTGAAATAGAGCGTGTGGAAAGAATGAAATATCTAGGCATAATTATTGACGATAGACTAAGATTTAAAGACCACTGTGATTATATGCTAAAGAAAATAGGGAAAAAAGTGAGTTTTTTAAATAGAATAGGTAATTACATATCGGCGTATACTAGATGTATTATATACAAGACAATCATAGCGCCTCACTTTGAATATTGTGCGACGCTGTTAATTGATATGGGAGAAACACAGCTGAATGAATTGCAAAAAGCGCAAAACCGGGCCATGAGGGTCATATTACAATGTGATAGACATACCAAAGTGGAGCGTATGCTGCAAGCGTTGCAGTTTATGTCCATAAGACAGAGGCTATATTATAATGTGTGTATATTTATTTTTAAGATTTTAAAGAGTATGTTACCGGATCAATTAAAAAATAGGTTAACAATAGTGGGAAATGAGAGTGAAAGACAGACACGACAAGCCGGGGATATTGTAATGCAATTTCGCAGAACTACGAGTGCGCAGAAGAGTATGTTCTATGAAGGAGTAAAAATGTATAATGACTTACCAGCTGAAATGAAACGGAATGAAACACTTGAAGCGTTTAAGCGAGCGTTAAAGGAGTATGTAATAATTCATGTAAACTAGATCTGTATTACAAATAGCTGAGAAAGCTAATAAAGATCAATCAATCAATCAATCAATCAATCAATCTCTCCCTCTCTCCCACTCTCTCTCCCTCTCTCTCTCCCTCTCTCTCTCTCCCTCTCTCTCCCTCTCTCCCTCTCCCTCTCCCTCTCCCTCTCTCTCTCTCTCTCCCTCTCTCTTCCTCTCTCTCCCCTTCTCTCTCCCCCTCTCTCTCCCCTTCTCCCCCCTCTCTCTCCCCCCTCTCTCTCCCTCTTTCTCTCTCCTTCTCTCTCTCCCTCTCTCTCTCTCTCTCTCTCTCTCTCTCCCTCTCTCTCTCCCTCTCCCTCTCCCTCTCTCTCCCTCTCCCTCTCCCTCTCCCTCTCTCTCTCCCTCTCTCTCCCTCTTTCTCTCTTTCTCCCTCTCTCCCTCTCCCCCCTCTCTCTTTCTCTTTCTCTCCCTCTCACCCTCTTTCTCTCTCCCTCTCTCTCCCCCTCTCTCTCCCTCTCTCTCTCCCTTTCTCTCTCCCTCTCTTTCTCTCCCTCTCTTTCTCTCCCTCTCCCTCTCCCTCTCCCTCTCCCTCTCCCTCCCCTCTCCCTCTCCCTCTCCCTCTTCCTCTCCCTCTCTCTCTCTCTCTCTCTCTCTCTCTCTGTTTATTTTTCTGAAAAGAGGTATTTTTATTTTTAAAGAGAAATCTTCATTATTGCTCGTAAATCGTACTTTTAAAATTATTATAATAGCGTCGACATCATATCCGGCGACGTATCTCGTCGAAATTCGACACGCATGCAAAGCAGAAGAGCCGATGCAAATTATACGATAGTACACACAGAAAAATATCATTCTATTGTTAAGAAAAATGATTATTCAGTTTACTTTTCTTCTCTTAGTAACGATAAGTAACAGTTATCTTCAACAAAAAATATTTTCTTGATAATAGTCTTAAATAGACTCATCACAAATTTTAGAAAAACTCATTATCATGTACTCAAAAAAATAAATATTTTCTTTTGAAGAATATTATAAAATTGTATAGAAGAAAAGTCAGATTTAGTTAATTTGAATATTTTTGATTGAATTTAATATTCTTGATTGAAGTATTAAACTTATTAGAATTCAGAATACACATTTTTTGAATAAATTTGATGCTTATGATAGATTTGCGGATATATGAACTTATGAAATACTTGATACAAGTAATATTTATTTAAGTACAGCATGTATTTTTCTGTGTGTACTCGGATACGTTCTGTCGAGATTCTACGTTTAATAATCAATCAATATAACAGCCTCTCTCTCTCTCTCTCTCTCTCTCTCTCTCTCGCGGCATAGAAAAGATTTGTTATCTTTTCCACACCACCTTGCGGTAGATAACATGGCGCATTTTTTTAAAGTGGTATCCCCAGTAGGTCTAATCCACTCTCATATTTTAATGTAATAATTGCTCGAAGTACCTCCCTCGTTCTCGCAAACAGAGTTCGGCCCTTCGAGTAATATTACGCGTTGCGCGGTACGCCATTTCCGGCGTGATGGTATTGAAAGCTGCGAGAATTTCTTCTCGTACCTCAACTTCAGTACCACCACGCCTGTGCTCGACTAAATCTTTGATGTAACCCCAAACGAAATAGTCGAGCACGTTAAGATCCGGCGACCGCGCCGGCCAAATTATTGGCCCACCTCGGCCCATCCAGCTGTCCGGATATCGCGCGTCTAGGATGTTTCGCGCTTGTCGCGAAAAATGCGCAGGAGCCCCGTCGTGTTGGAAAATGAGCTCTTCTCGTTCGCGAAGGGGAACCTCTTCGAGAAGGCCGGGCAACTCATTTTCCAAAAAGCGCGCATAAATTTCCCCATTTACACGTGGCGGGAGGATATAAGGGCCGATCTGAAAATCACCGAAAAAACGTGATTTGAAAAAACTGCGAGAGAGACAGAGACAGAATTTCTTAACTCATAAACTTAATACTTACAATTCGGTTCGCTTTTATTCCTGCCCAAACATTTATCGCCCAGCGATGTTGAAATGCGCCTTGGCGAACGGCGTGCGGATTTTCATCTCCCCATAATAAAAAATTACGGGAGTTGAACACGCCGTTCGGTGTGAAGGTCGCTTCGTCCGTCCACAGGATGCGGTCGGGAAAAAGGACGTTCCGCCGACACTGCGCGAGGAACCCTGTGTATTTCGCCGATAATTAATACTTGTTAAAAGCAGCGTAAACATACACACATTAAATAAAGATAATAAAAATACCTTCACAATAGTAGACGCGCTGCTCTTCATCTCCCGCAATAAGTTGCTGCACCCGCTGATAATGAAACGGGTGCAATCCATTCCGGCGCAGAACACGATGCACCGCGCTTCGGGAGAGACCTAGCGTACGAGCGACACGGCGCACGCTGTTCCCAGGGTTCTCCTCGAATGCTTGCAGGATTCTCTCTTCGTCGATTACGCGACATTGCGCTGGTACACCAGCATGTCGGCGATGTGGCAAAAGAGATCCTGTCTCTCTGGCGTGTCGGATACATCTCAAAAAGACGTTATATCCGGGATGATGTTCACGCCCGGGGAATCGTTCCGCGTAAAGTCGGATGGCGGCACGGACGTTTTCTTCCGCCATTCCGTATGTAATTAGCATATCTGTATATTCTGCAGCGGTATACATCTTCTTAAAATTTTTTGTACTCTCGATAATGCGCGCACGTCGGAAGCTGGGCACGTATTGTCGTGGAGCAACAAATAATTGCAATCGACGTCGAAAACAAATGAGCGCTGTCATACATAATCGATACATAACTTGCGCTGAAGAGGATTTAAAAAAAGGACCGAAACGTACGCCTTTATTTTTCGAATTTTTACTCGTGTTTCTTTTATAATTTTATAATAAATTTGTATTGCGCATCAAATCTTGCGTTGGCTCTCATTGCCTTATTTTAACCCTCCTTTTTAATATCATTAACGGAGCCTTACAAAATTAAGTTTTTAAATTATAATTATAATTATATAATTATATTATTTTTAATAATTATTTATTAAATTTTTCTTTGTTAATTTATGTTAGAATTTTTCTTTACACATTAAACTTTATTTATTAATAATTTTTAATCAATAATGAGCGACGGCTTAAACTTTTTAGAATTACTCACAATAATGACAACATATATTTCAAGATCAAAGTTATAGGAGAATAATTCAACAATTTTATATTTTGTTTATTACCTTGTATTATAAAAATAATGGATAAAATTGGTTTTCTATCAAAGAAATGTAATATAAATTGTATATATAAATAACTTTATCCCAGATACCACATGTCCCCAAAAGATAACTTAAAGACGTCTTATTATCTTTTAAACATATGTCGTTTGGCATTTCTGTGCTATCTAGGATATTTTTAAAGTCACTGAATACAATGGTAACGGTATTTGTTTGTTTAAAGTAGTGCAAAAATAATTAAATTCCTATTAAAGAAACAGAAATAAACATTTTTTAATAGTAATATATATAGTAACAATCTTGGTTTAATAATTTAATTATTTGTATTATAGTTTATTTTTATAATTTTCTTGAAAATTTTAAGAAAACGTTTCAAAATTAAACACGTAGAAATATTAAATTTAACACGACAAAATCAGTATGACAGGTTAGGTAAAATTTTCTCTAAAAAGTGAAAAACAGTTAATTTTTTTTTCTTATTCAAAGAATCTTAAGTCTTATCTAATATATATTTTTACGCATTATATAGTTAGAAGAATATTAAAATATATGTTATACATATATAATTTATATTACATTTTAGATAGAAATTATCTTATTCATTATACTTATCAAATTTCTATAATATATTTGTATTCAAATTTATATAAATATCAAACTTATATATAACTTATATAAAAATATCAAAGTTATATAATTTATATAAATATCAACTTTACCAATTTGATTCTAAACTTATTTATATAAATTAAAAATACAATATTGTTTTAAATTTAAAGTCCATACTAAGTATTAAATAATTAAAATTGACTATTATAACGTTCAAATAGATGATTATAACATAAAAGATGTAAATATTTAGTAAAATATAACATTTATAAAATTATAAATAAATTATATGAAGTCTATACCTGATATTTATTCCTTATATCAACTTCAAATTAATCGGCGAAAGTTGATATATCTATCACATAGAAAGTTGCCTTGCTTGCCTTGTTTTCTTGAAATTTGACTGCCTATTGTATTTGATTAGTACATGAAAAAATATTATATTAATTATGAAAAAGAAAGAAAGAGAAAGATAGAAAAAATTCAATATGTAATACGTATATATATACATATGTATATACATGTACATATAGTATATATGTATATATTTAAATATATATATATATATAATTACATAAAAATAATATTGTTAACTATTAGGTCTGTGCATGAATTCCTAATTTTCAATTAATTATTTTTTTATGTTATTATTGTTAGTTTGCATTCGACCCTACATATAATAAATTGTAGATAAGTTGTTAACTTAAATATATTTTTAATTTAATTGAAAATGTGGAGACAAAAAACTGTGTTACCTACATTATTTTTATCGCAGAAAAAGTGTCGTCGAAACAAGCAGAATTATTTGTAAGAGATTTATGGTGAGCATACTATAGCACTAAATGCCAATCTTACAATTAGTTCCAAAGCTTTCAAAGTGGAAATTGTGATATTAATGATAAACAAATATATTTAATGGGACCAGAAAAGTGTGCTCTATTATGCTCTAGTCAAACCGAACGAAACGAATACTGTAGAGCGCTATAGTCGTCAATTGTACCGTTTGAGAGAAGATATTCATAGAAAAGGCTGTGAACTTCAAAAAGGAAATCAAAAAGTTATCTTAATCATTTTAATCTTTGTTTTATCGTTGTTAATCATTTTTATCTTTGTTTCGTGACTAAGAACTTCTTATTGGAGCTTAATATAGGAAGTTCTACCACATTTGGCGTATAGTCCCGACCTTGCCCCTTTCAATTTTCACCTATTTCGATTAATGCAGAACTATCCGCTGTATGATTTAGAAATGAGGCCGAGATATGGAAATAGGTCGATGAATTTATCGCATCAAAAGATTTGTTTTCTTCTTTTATTTTTTCAAACGAAAAGTCCATTTGTTGCTTGAAAGATATGACTCTAAAGTTATAGTAAGAGAGAAAAAATAGTTTGATTAATAAAATATATATTGTTTTTTTAATAAACATAAACGAAATTGTCCGAAAAATCTTAGGAACTTATACACAGACCTAATAATAATATAATAATACATATACAATTATAATACTATATAAAACTATATAAAAATTTCCAAACAAAATATATACTTTTTTTTATATTTTATCTAATATATTTCTCTAATATATTTTCTATAAACATATACACACGCACGTATGCACACACGCAACGTATACATTAATCTCGCGTACAGACATACAAAAATTATGTTTAACAATTTATTAAATTGTAAAGAAACATGAAAATAGAACACAATAGAATAGAAGAAAATAGAAAAAAATGAAAAAGAAAATTATTTTACTTACCGTATATCAAAATTCTGATAACTCGTAATGTTTTCAAAGATTCAGACACAATTGCAATTTGTTTTCTATGCTAGGTTATGCATAACGTATTCTCGTTACAAAACAAAAACGATCATTTGAAGTTGCAGACGAGTGCATTAATCGATTATTTGTAAAAATGTATATAATAAAATATTAATTATATATACAGGGTGTCACTTAAAAACTACCCACTAAGTACATAGCGTTATTTCTTACCAAAAAATGAGTTGAAATGTCCTGAATAATTTTTTTCTATGGCAGTTTATATGAATTAAAATTATATCTGTACGTAATTTTTATAGAATTAAAATTATGTCCTTACGTAATTTTAATTCTATAAATTAAAATTATTACCGTACGTAATTTTACTATGTACTTAAATGGTACGACATAATTTTAATTCTATGAATTAAATTCTATGAATTTTCATTTAATTATATTTATAACCACTGTGTTCTTGATTCATAAAATCGAAGCATATAAATGATTTTTTTTATTTACAATATCAGGGAAAAAACAAATGGAAGTATTGAATTTATTAAAGATTTTATTCTTTTCTATTTTTTTTTCTCTCCATCGAAGATAATCTATATATCTATATCTCCATACATATGTACATACAAATATTTTAAAAATAATATATATCGATGTTCGCGCGCGCAGTACATGCTAGAAAATAGAAAAGGATCATTTGCAGCTGATGTAATATACAATTAAATCTATATATAAGACATGTTTCTGATTAACATTTAATGAATTCAAGATGATCTTGCTCTGACCTTGGTAACGCCAAAGGTAAAATTGATAAGTAAAAATATATCTTTTTAAACCGTACAACTTCTGTCTGAAACATTTTTTTCTAAAATGCATTGTATATGAGATATTCGACTGTATCCGGACTTTTAGCTCATCCTGTATATTTATAATATACATTTATATATATATATTTATTATTATTATATATATTTATTTATATATTATATATATATATATTTATAATACATATTATATATTATATTAAGATAAATATAATAAATGTAAAACTTTTTTACAGACAAAGAAAAAACTCAGGAATCATCCTCAGCTACTTCTTCTGTAACTAATAAGATGAAATGGATGAGCATAGAGAGCAGCAATCATGCTAAAGATATAGTCACCAGAATATCAATAATTCTCAAGGTAGTTTTACAAGTAATAAACAGAATGCAAATTCTAAAATAAGAACATCTATTACACAGTGGTACACAAAATTCTCTCCGAAGTGCGATAGTACGTTTCTCGAAGATTTTTTCGCGCTGAACACGGTGCCGTTTTCAGAATTTACCTAGCACGTCAGGATTTTGAGTAAATTGGAATGAAAGGGGCCAAAAATAGCGTTTTTGGCCATTTTTAAATTTTTTTACGGCATAAAGAAAACGGGGTTTTAAATAAACTCAACGGCATCTGAAAGTATAATTCAAGAGCTTTCTAACGATTTTTGGTTCATGATCGTACGACTTTTTTTCATCAAGTTATGACTGTTTGAATTTTAGGTTTTTCGTATGATATATAACATTAGTCGACATGTCAGATGCGGATTGAGTTTCTCGAGTCATTTCCCGTAGATTTTTGGCCGCTGAATCCGAATCTGGCAGTGAAATTTTTCTATCACATCTGGTTTTTGAGAAAAAAAACGTGTTTTTAGCCATTTTTGACAAAGTTTTTTTGCACCTTTAACCTCAATTTTCTCAAAAACCAGATGTGATAGAAAAATTTCACTGCCAGATTCGGATTCAGCGGCCAAAAATCTACGGGAAATGACTCGAGAAACTCAATTCGCATCTGACATGTCGACTAATATTATATGTATATCATACGAAAAGCCTAAAATTCAAATAGCTATAACTTGATGAAAAAAAGTCGTACGATCATGAACCAAAAATCGTTAGAAAGCTCTTGAATTATACTTTCAGATGCCATTGAGTTTATTTAAAAGCCAGTTTTCTTTATGCCGCAAAAAAATTTAAAAATGGCCAAAAACGCTATTTTTGGCCCCTTTCATTCCAATTTACTCAAAATCCTGAAGTGCTAGGCAAATTCTGAAAACGGCACCGTGTTCAGCGCGAAAAAATCTTCGAGAAACGTACTATCGCACTTCGGAGAGAAAGAAAAGGTCATTTTTTGTACCACTGTGTTATGGATATGTATCAAGCTTGTGATTCTGAGAAAAATCAGGAAAATAGTTAGAAAAAGAGCTATCCAGATGATGAGACATTCTGGGTATACAGTATCCGTTGTGGAGCCAGAAGAGTTTGCGTTAAAATAAGCCTTTTTAGTATCTTATCACTTATTTTTTACAAGAATTGAAAAGTTTAAGAACACTTACAATCAACAATTCTCCTAACTTTCCCTGAGATCCTTGATAGAAGTCTTGGAGAGATTGTGTTATCAGTCTTCATATAAATTTTATAGTAAATGTCGGATGGATATAGATATTATAGATCGCGGTTCGTTTGTGTATCCCCTCCACTCAGGCTGCACATTGCTCGAGTCTCATTTCTAGCATCACTGTCCAGGACACGTAACACGTATCAAATCTTTTGTACGTACTACTATCTATATTTATTTTACATAGAACTACGTAACCACAACCATTCTTAGACATTGCCGGTAAAAATACCATTTGTTACATAATATGTTGTACAACATAAAATGCAAATTAGAAACACGTCTCATGTATAGATTTAATTGTATATTACATCAACTCCGAATGATCTTTTCTATTCTGTAGCATGTATTGCGAACATTGATATATATAATTTTTTTATAATAGATGTCTGATGGTTGTGTTTGCATTATTTGTTAGCTGGCCAATGTACCAACATGATGATTTTATATGATGATAGACCATGAAAAATTAGACTCCAACATTACCATGATACATATAGGTGCCGGTTCCGTTTGGTTGCCACCATTCTAAAATCATTATTTTGCAATACAAAGATGGTAGAATCAGAGTGATAGCTTCTATTGCTAATTTATATCTGATGACTGAAAAAATATAATATAAATAATATAATAATATAAATAATATAATAATATACAATATAATATAATAATATTATAATAATTATATAATAATATATAATATATAATAATTTATAAAATAATATAATATATATAATATAAATTATAATATAAATATTTAATATTTATTATGAAATAAATAAAAATATAAAATATAAAATATAAAATTATACTTTTAATTAAGATTTTAGAATTAATAGTAAATATTTTTATTGTTCTGCATAATATTAAATATAAAATTTATAAAATATTTTGTAACAAATAAAATTTGTTGAACACATTCTCTTTTATATATAAAAAAGATAAACGATTTATATAAAGAAATTGTAACTTTTTATTTAAAACATAAAAGATGACTTTAAAATTTCAAAATTTTTTTAATGAAAAATATTTTATTTATAATCACATTTATATTTTTTGAATTCATATAACTTTCGTTTGATCCATTTTTCTCTATAAGTAATAAAATTGACAAAAATTAAAATGACAAATTGAATTCAAGTATTTTGCCAAATACAAATCGCAAAATTTATATAATATATACACGATATATAAAATAAATCTCATATAAATTTTCTAAAGGATAAAATTATATAAATTCAAAGAACACATAAGTGTGTGACCAAACAAAATATTTTTATATTATAGATATATGTATGTACTGTATGTATGTATACATATAGAGTTCTCCAAAAGTCCAATAATGCTAAAATATCTCGAAAACGACCAATTATAATAAAAAATATATAACAAGCAAAATTATAAGGCTTAATAAGATCTATATAATGGTGATAACAGTTTGACTTTAAATGGACTTTTCAAGTTTATAAATAGTAATACAGTGGGGGTTCTAACTCGGGTCCTCCGAGGGGGGGGTGCGGGGCGGGGGGGTATACGGCGGCGAGGGGAATGACGTCACGCGGTGAGGGGGGGGCTTATCAGTTCAAATTCCAAGAAAATCTTATCTTATCAGATCAAATTCCAAGAAAAGCTTATCTTATCAGTTCAAATTCCAAGAAAAGCTTTGACACGTTTGTATAAACAAAACAGCATACTGCAGGTCGCTTTGGCGGTACCACTCCCAATACGCGGAATTACGAGCGCCGATATCCGGATTAAGAAATCTTATTTATTTTAGATTAAGATGTCCTTTTCCTTTCTTTCCATCACTTATTATTTAAAAAAATATATATATAATTAAAATTATTATTAAACCTATAAGTAAAAAAACATATATAATAAATTATTCTTAAAAAATCTCTCGCGTCGAACGCCTTGCGTACGCCTCGCGTGCGCCTCTCTCGACGCGTTCGCCGCGTGCGCCCAGTTCGAGATATATCGAAGAGAGCGGCCGCTCTCTCGCGCCGTATCTCTCGCGTACGCCTTGCGTCGAACGCCTCCCGTGCGCCTCTCTCTCGCCGCGCCGTATCTCTCGCCGCGTCATATCTCTCGCCGCGTTATCTCTTCTCTCGCGTGCGTCTCATGTACCCTGACGCAACATCTCTTTCGCGTTCGTTCTCTCGCGTTCGTCTCGCGCTGTCTCTTTCTATCCTAGTGGTTGCTCTCTCTCATGATAACTCTCTCGCAAGGAGCTATGCATGAAAGCTTGGACGGATGGGAGAGCGCGCCAAACGCAAAGAAAGTACACCGTGATATAGACATATATTTTTTAATTTATTTTGCTTATATTTATTATACAAATATAATTTGTTCTTACATATTAAAATGTAAAAGCTAAAGCTACCAGCTCGCAATCGACGAGTTGATGCTTGTTGAACGTGTCGCTAGCGCGTATTACATTTGCTACTTCTTTAGGATCCGTTACAGTAGATGTTACGTTGGAGAATTGTGTAAACTTAGCATCGACTGTTCCAGTAAGTCTAGCCAATCGATCAAATGTTATATCGATGCAGGGATCGAGCTCGAACATACGTTGTAACGTCGATTCGATCATCATCATGCGTACATCTGAAGATTCTAGACTTATGAGTTTGGTGTCGTTAATCGTGTGAAATCGCACTATTAGCGGTCCAACGCTTATAGAACTGTAGGCTTCTGTAGAGTCATTTCGAAGCAAATTGTGAATATTGTGGCGTTGCTCGTAAAGTCCCTTCCAAGTTTCGAGAGATAACAGCAGTTGTTTTCCTCGATGATCTCCTATGGCGATCTCCACGTAACTCGGTGGATCCACTTTAATACCAATTTCGAGGAATTTAAATTCCGTGACTGTCAATGCGTATCGTCGTCCTAGTATACGAACCGCACGAGGCCCCACGGGAACGCTGTAAAACTTAGTTAAAACAATATATAGAAAAAAGAGAACAATAGAAGAGTAGAAAATATAAAGAATATTATACTTACTCGTCACATTTGTTCTCACATGTTGGAGTTTCATCACGTCTCGGCATATAATAATTCATGCGTCTGCCGGCGCTGCTGTTGCTGCTTCTTTCGGTGGAGTACATTTTTTTTCTCGAGGGTATTAAAAGTGAACCACCAGTATGAACAGTTAACGAAAGACTGATCGTATAAAGAAATTAATTGAGGGTACATGACGCTCCTTTTTAAAAGTAGTGGGGGTAAATGTGGTGGAAGAATAATGAAATATGTAGGTGATAGATAAAAAGATTTCTTAGAAACATGATTCATGAGGAAAGGTGTGGGGAAGGGGAGAGAAAGAACAAAGAGAATAGTATGTCACCAATTCTTAGAAACATGATTCATTTAAAAGTAGTGGGGATAAATGTGGTGGGAGATTAATGCGCTATGAAATTTAGGAGAAGGGAGAGACGATGTTTGAATAAAAGAATTCTTAGAAACATGATTCATGAGGAAAGGATTGGGGAGGGAGAATAAGAGATAAGACATATTTACAAAAAATTTTTTAAATTTATTTTTCCACATCTTGCAATTCTTTCTGGTGTTGCGACCACCAATTAAATAATTTGAATACATTTTGTAACGCGCAATTCTTAACATGTTTATTACAACGTAGACTATATTGTGACGTGACGCTTTTTGAGCGCCGTCACAAGGGCGTAAAAGCCTGACCGGGAAGGGCTCGGGGGGCTGGGATCGCCCCTCGTACTGAGGAGAGGGCGATCTCAAACAATTATCGCGACTTCTCAATTTCGGTATTGCATCAGCCTGTTGGTGCAATACCATTAAATTAGAGCGAGTATAGAGCGGCGGCCGGAGAGGCAGGCGCCAGACGGCATTGTGAAGCAAGACTGAAGACGTTCGAGAGGAAGAGATCCGGACGACACTCGAGGAACACGAGGACGCCAAGGATCCGCTCGGATAAGTATCGAGTTTCCGCAATATATTTACGATCTCTCGCGCATAAATAATACCGCACGAAAATAATTCTAGCAGGATACCGGTTGGATCGGTGAACTCTCCTCACGCTGCAGAGTGACGGGGAGATATCGAAGGAGCGACAACAACCACTTCCGGAACCAAGGACTGGAGTACGGCCTGGCCAGCCTGCCATGTCCTCCATTTACGGAAGACGTCCGCTACCGCATACCGGCGAGAAGAACTCCGGAGAATTCGCACCAACGTTCAAACTTCCCGGCGATCAAAAGTTACCGCCTAGAGGAAACCTGGGGTGACGCTAGACCTCCCCTCCATCGATCTTATCATCGATGGAATGCGCGAGAGATCGGCGCGGGACTCGAGATACCTGAGAGAGCGGACCACGGCTACCCACTGTTCGGCAAGACACGCGCTCGAGTGGGTGGTCGCAGCTCCCGTTCCCGCTACCGTTCCGCACACCGAGAGAGAGACCGCAGCGAGGGACTCCTGAAATTATTGTAAGCCGCCTCTCGGGTAGCCGTGAGTAATGAGTGTCGAATAGGTTGGTGACGTGGCGTAGTTACCGAGATCGCGTCACAAGAGAATACCGTAATTATCGCATTATTTTCACGTTTCCGTACCGTAAATTTGAGAGAGAGCCGCGCTCTCTGAGTACCGCTCTCGCGAGGCCAACCGACTTCGAGTAACGCGAGATTAGCCCTCTCCGAACGTTATCGCCGACAGTCTAAATTACCGTAAGAGAGACTCTTAAAGTCTCTCTATTATCGTCTCGTACCGTATCGTAAATTACCGAAAAGTCTATACCGTATTTGTGCTTGTAACATATAGATATAACGCTTGTATAAATTTTCCCGGATAAACGGAATTTGCGTGCAGCCGTTCTCCGCGAGTCTGATAATTATTACGATTTTCGACTCTGCGAGAGAGTCGCGCGAGAGAGTCACAAAATTACCGTTAGTTCCGTACATCGTTTTTTTGTATCGCACCACATTCCGATCCGTGTTTACGCGACCTTCGAAGCTACCGCTCTATTGTGTTACCGAAATCGACTCTCGGAGTAACTGACGAAGGTACCGCGTTTTCGTTATTATTCCCGATAGTTAGATTATAGTGTTGTTAATAAATTACGGAATCATGAAGTAAGTAAATCCGTTATACCGCTATCATTCACGCGTTTAGATTATATCGTGATCGATATTTCCGATCGATTTTATACGACCGCAAGTCATCGTCTATATAGTTCGAACATTATTATATTGTTAATATTCCTCGTTATCTACTGTCTTTGTATTATTACTACTTGTTAAATATATGTTTGTCACCGTCCATCTGTGTGAATTATTTCTCTCCTGAGTCGCTCTCTCCTCAAGCATAGACTCCGAAAAATTAGAAGAACCACAACCCTGGGGGAAAACGAAAAAGAAACTAGCCGACCTAAAGTACCGTTCATATCGTTACCGTGGCGCATGTAAATGCGCCTGGCGCCCAACTTTATTTTCCGTTACCGCTGCTACCGATTTAAGGGTAATTAAGTACCTTGATACCGCTTATCGCCTGTTTCATTTAAATTGCACGCTCCCCTCTCCGGATCGGCGTCCGGAGCAGGAAAAGAACGTCGCAATATGTAGGATCTAATTTATTTAAAGCAGGAATATCATCATAAGCAGCATCCAAGGCCTCGATAATGTAACCATATACCGCATCGTCCACTATATCGGCCAACCATTCTCGCTTTTCAAGTCCCTTTACGTACACGAGAGAGGACTCTTCTTCATCTTCTTCATGTAGCTGTAATTTTTCATTTACCCCAACGATAGCTGTCGTAATCACGCGCTGAGCCATGCTATAGGGAACATTTCCATCTTCCCATTGTAAGCCATGATGATGTTGAGTCAACCATGAGGCTTGGCGCCTCTCCGATTTTATGAGCATACTCCATGGCACAGGACATGCGAAGAAATAATGTGATAGGATAAATCCTCTCCTCAGGATTGCCGCTTCCTTCACAATAAATTGTTTGTTTAGGATAAATCCTTGCAGATCGACAAACGTTGGTACAGATATGATGAGATCTCTCTTTTCGATGTGAGTTATTCGAGAGGAATGACGAAACTCTACAACCAGCTCACATCACTCTGGTTATGTACCCTCTTCCCCTCTCTCTAAATGGTTGTTGGTGTAAACATTTAGGTGATTCTGCGCACAACGTTGGTCAACGGGTTGTACTGGATCACGCGATCATGTATAATGAGACAGTACGCAGTGGTATTATTAGGCATATTCTCCTTACACTCAAATTCCAATCTCACATCCACTGTTGCACTGTTGACCGATTCGTTTTGTCGAGAACAATCAATAATCACAAACGGACCTTGACGTAGAAATAATGTGACGGTGAGACTTGGCTCGAGGTACTCGTATCCGTAATAATTTTTGCAGAAACGCGCATACGTGTCGTACAGAATCGACCATCTGTTTTTATCGAAATCCAAATTCATGTCGTCGTACGGATAACATTCCGAGTTTAGGTAGAGTTTCACGTTGGTTAATGTGCATTCGTCGAATCGGCTAGTATTCTCAGACATGACATTCTTCCGGCCTGTCTGCAGAGCAAAAAATACGTATCGCGGCTTTTCCAGCTGAGTCGCGGTCTTAATGGCCCACGAATGCTTGGTTGTACGCTGCAACAGCGGAAACTCGTACAGATTCCACGAGCGAAAACCCATGCTGAGGTAGCGTCTGCTTTCCAGAGCGCGCAGCATCGACAGCTTCTTAACTTCGCTCAACAACACATGGGGCATTCGCCATTGTATCTTGAATATATTGATCTCAGGCTCCAGCGCAGAATTTCCATACAGACAATTATTGTTGTTGCGCGAACGTATTAAGATTAACTCATGACGCGCGTTAATCACCACACGTCTGTAATCCTCGCAAAATCCCAATAACATGTGGAGCGGTACGCAAAAATTAAAGTGTCCATTCACAGTAGTCGGTGCATCCCAGCCGGCGTTTCTCATTATCACGCTTCTATCGGATGACATTGTTACATAGTTTTTGAGCAAACTTGTTATTCCAACATTTCTGCTGCGATCAATCTCCATACCATCGAGCTCATAGCGAATCTCATCAAACATGAATGCGATGCAATTATTTCCTAGTGTCACATCGGATCCCGCAATTGGATGATGTATCTTCAGTTCTCCCTCGATGTATAGGAAACTCTCATACGGCAACGTATACAGATCCTGTTGTTGTATGGGTATTCTTATCTCATCACTATGTCCGAATGTTGTGTTGGCAAACGGTTGTATGTGTGAGTCTCAATCTTGACAATGCGATCGTCAAAGACTGGCTCTTCCCCGATGATGAGAATGTCTGTCATTGTTCAGATGTTTCGCACCGCCAATCCCAAAGAATGTAAAAACGCAACGTTTGATGCTTTGAGTTTCTTTTTATTTGTGCGCCCGGTTGATTTGCTATTAGCGAATGTTGTTGTCGCTGGCTGTGGAAAAATTGTGTTGTCTTTCGCGTCTTTCGATCCGTTTAACACGAGCATCTCATACACCCTCGTATGGGTGTTATCGCTGTCGCCGTCGTATGTGTAATCTAACTGTGATCTCTTCCTCTCGAAAATCGAGTAAATGTCCGTCTTGGTCGACAACGCGTAACATGAAATCCGTAATGCTCCGCGCGACGATCGGAAGGTAAATGATCTGCGCCGGCGTTTCCGATATCTTATATCCTGGTGGTACCCTCGGTGAAAATGCATGTATCGTGTGAACGAGTTTGCCGTTACTGTATGCACCCACGGTCACGTTACACTCTATGCGGATAATGTTCACGTTGATAATGTTAATCGGCATGTCCGACTCGTACCATTTTCGCGGTTGCAGTATACGATTGGAGAATCCCAGCAGTGATCCAATGTTGTTGGGCTTGCTAAAATTTATTCTGTAGGCGCATTTAATCTCGCTTCTCATCGTATTGTAGTTAGCACGGAGCACTATCGGATAACCTTCAAAGTCACCGTTGTCATTGGTTTTTTTATCACCATCATGAACAGCGTGATGTTTCCGTGAAAGTGCACGTTTCAAAAACTCATGTATCGCTTGCAACTTGTACGAGCCCTCAGGAATTGTAATTTCCGCATTGTCGTTGCCAAAGTAAAATTTATTATTCGAGGAATTCACATTCGATATAGTGTGATAGGTTTCAAAATCCGCTAGACCGAGTTCGTATTCCGCGTCGCTCAAATCTATGGGGGGAAAGTAGTTGACCGCGAGGACGCTACTCTTCCCCGTCACTGTTAGTGTTAGCGACATGTTGACAAAACTGGTTAGCGAATACTGAGTTAAATAACGCAATGTCCGTCCTTAAATTCGTGTGAGATAAACTACAATTCAAGCGTTCGGAGAAACTGCAAGCACAATTGTCCGCAGATGCTTTGATCGTAAGTTTGAACAGGTGTGTAATTGTAGTCTATTTTCGTCACATTTAAGTATCGCACCAACTCCTTGGGTGGTCGCAGATTGCCGAAACTATCGAAATATATAGCGTGATCTCCCCTTTTTGCGTACGCTATTCAATGAGTACCAGGTCCTTTGGTGTTATCCAAATTTACAATACCACTTTCGTTTCGATATATACCACCGATCGGTAACGAGTCACGCATGAAAACACCTCTAAAATACGGAATGCGCATACGTTTCGCCAATTGCAGTAATTGTAAATTGGTAGTTACACCCTGCGGCATTTTTAGCGTCTCTTTGACGTTTTTTTTTCTCTTTGCAACTCCACGTCCACGCTTGTATGGAGCGAGATACAGTCCGCGACCTTCCATGGCGCGATTGTGACGTAGCAGCTCTTGCAATTGACGTTGCGCGGCTTTTCTGTCGTTCACCACTTTCGCGACTCCCGCTGCTCCACCAATCAGGGATCCAAGCGTGCCCAGCACTGGTAGAATCGGCAATATGCCACCGCGTTTCGCTACCGAAAGTATCCGTTTCTTCGCCGTCTTTTTCTTCGTCTTCTTCATCGTCTTTATCTTGAGGCCCATACCGAGCTTTGTCTTGGCTTTCATCGCTGCCCAGACAGCTGTGGCGGCAGCTCTTTCGCCAAGAGTTGATTCTCTCGCAGTAATACGTTTCCGCGCTTTCACAGCGAGTATATTATCAGCAACGTGTCGTTCACTGAGATTGTTGCTTCGAGAATATGCAATGTCATGCTCGCGACACGCGGCATTCAATACCTCGATCGCCTCTGGCTAATCGCTTCTGTAGCCGCGTGCCCGGACCACAAAATTGATAGCCGGGGATATGGAGCTCGTCCGGAAGTGCGTTTATCGCGTGATTTAATAGGCCTCTACCTTTTTGCGTTGACATTCGCTGCAATCTTTTATCATTGGCGCTGGACCGTCGATGTGCGTTTGCTGCCACGGTCGATTATAATGTTCGAAACAGCGACGATAGGTCCAGACCTCTGAATCCGCCTTTATATGCTCCGGAAGTTTGTCCCACACGTGGTGGACGTAATCACCGCACATTCGCAATAAAACTGCTTTAGACACAAATTGCAGCTGTTCGGCACTCAAATCGAGAATATCGTACGGATGTGTTAGCAAGATAAACATCTTATCGCTACTGAGCGATACGTGGTTTCGCTCAGCTATAAATAGGCGGACATGTGATCCGAATCGGGAGTGGAAAAAAATGAGATTCGTGCGACAACCTTTGACGATACGTGTGACGAATTGTGACGACAGAGTGGGTTCGATGGGAGACGACGCGGAGATGCGTAGACACGGTACGATGTTACCGACTACTATACGCGCGATCATTTGCGGCCCCTCGAACTGCGGTAAAACCAACGTTCTGATAAGCTTACTGGAAAGTCCTCATGGTGTACGTTTCGAGAACGTATATGTGTACTCAAAGTCACTACAACAGCCGAAATATAGGTATCTGGAGAATTTGTTGTCGTCGATCGACGAAATCGACTACTTTACGTTCTCCAATAACAGTAACGTCATTCCACCGAGCGAGGCATGTCCAAACTCGATTTTTATCTTTGATGACGTGGCATGTTATAAGCAAGATACGGTAAGAGAGTACTTCTCTATGGGACGCCACTCGAACGTCGATTGCTTCTATCTCTGTCAGACATACGTGAGAATACCGAAACATCTTATACGCGACAACGCAAACTTACTGATCCTGTTTAAACAGGATGGTACCAACTTGAAACACGTGTACAACGATCATGTGAATACCGACATGTCATACGAGGATTTCAGTAAATTATGTCGTGTGTGTTGGCAGCAAAAGTATGGATTTCTAGTGATAGATAAGGATAGCTCGCTTACGAACGGGCGATACAGAAAAGGATTTAACGAGTTCGCGATACCGCAAAACGATTAGTCGTTGCCGATAGTCTGTCGAGAGGAGGTGAAAACGCGAGCGTTCGACACTCTACCGACATGGCTGGGAGCGATACTATTCGCGAGCGTGAAAAGATAGCGAAGGAGATTGTGAAAACGAGCGAATCGATCCGCAAGAAACATCGCGCTTTGAGGACCGGTAAGATCGATGACGATATCGCGGTCAAGACCCACTTTAGACCTATTATCGAACCGCTACAAAAGATTATCGACAACTCGATTGCGGTGAAAAACGAACCTAACACTGACGTGAATATCAAGACGTTACCCATTGTTAAGCGGTACAAGGAGGAGGAGGAGGAGGAGAAGACACCGAAAAAGAGAAAACGGCTACACGCGAAACGGGAATTTCCGCGAGTGCGAAATATTTTGACGCCACATACATCGAACGTTTCATTGCATGAATCGCTGATAACCTCTACACCAACCACCTCTACACAGTCTGCGACAACGAAAATCGTACAACCTACGGTACCCGAATCACTCGAAGATGTTTTCGAAACCACGGGCAACTCGCTCGAAACATCCGTTCGAAACCTGTTACACACGCATGAAGGTCAAGAAGCGTTGCGAGAGCACTTTGGGCCACTAGGACAACAGTACATGGGCACACTTCTGGGTGGTGACGAAAAAAAAGAGATTGATCACGTGTACGGTGTCTATTTCGACAAGAATGAAATGCGGCTCGGTAACAAAAGATTCGACGTCGACATGTATGACTCTATAATTATAGACAAAGTGAAGTACATTGGTACACCGGGATTATACGAATTGATCTTCAAGAGGATTCCCGATGACGACATTTACACGGATGATGATATGCATAAATACAAGAGCATATTATTGGCGACGAATGCGCATAAACGCAACTATGATGCGCAAGGCCAATTACTAAGCAACAGGGGATACAAGTATAAGCACATAATCGCACCGTTGCTGCCGATCGCACCGAAAAAGAAAAAATCTGGAAGGGGAGTATCTATGCCTCGCACTATGACGCTATCCGACAATAAGATTGATTACATGCACTGGGACGACCCCAACGAGCTAGTGGATCGGCTACGATTGCTGGACGCTTCGCGCCAAGCTGGTCACAACGCTCACGACAACGAGATCCTGTCGATCATCGAGGAACTTCGCGAAGCAAGCATTATTATAAATTAAACGGTGTCTCGACACATTTAATCAGTCGACTGACGTCGCGTGACACTTCACGAAGCAGAGAAAAAATGTCTATCAACAAATTTGGATTGTTCGAGCGGAAAATTGATGCAACGAGCGATCATAGAGATAGATTTATGAGAAGTTATGTGCGTGAGAAAGCTCTGTGTCGCGTCGCTACAGATTATGACGCGAGATCGCGCAAGATTCGCCGTGTAGCGCAACCTGTGGCTGACACCGATGCCGTCAACAAACTGTATGTGGACCAGTGCAAACGTTGATGAATCAACAGAAACAGTCAGATGAGAAGCTGACTGCGTTAGAGAAAGACGTGCGAGCAATACAGACTGTGATAAACGACCTTCAACGCGCGACTAATTCAGAAACGGCAATCAACCTCTAATGGGCTGCAGTGAACGGATCAGAAACATCCATCAAACAATTATCGAACAGCTAAGAAGGTTTATCGAATGGTTACAGACAACTGTTGAACGGCTACAAACAGGTTTCGAACGGTTACGAACACTTATCGACGTGCTACCACACTACAATGAGCGGCAGTGAACGACCCGGAAGCAGCAGTGAACGACCCGGCATTGAACGACCCGGAAACGGCGGTGAACGGTCTAGCTAGGAACGAGGCTACAAACACCTCAAGGACGGCTGCGAACGAGGCTACGAACAAGTCCTTAAAAGCTACATACAAGGCTACAAACAACTCAAGAACGGCTACGAACGATCGAGGGACGTCTGCGAACGAGGCTACGAACGGGCCAGAAGCGGCTACGAACGGGTCAGAGACGACTGTGAACAAGGCTGCGAACGAGTCAGAAATTATTTTCGAATGGGTCAAAGACGGGAGTAAACAACGCTAGAACGCGAGCGGAACATAGAGAACGGGTCAGAAACGCGAGCGGAACACCAAAAAACGGGTAAAAAACGGGTTAGAAACGCGACCGGAACATAAAAACGGGTCAAAAACGGGTCAAAAACGAGTCATGAACACGAGCGGAACACAAAAAACGGGTCAAAAACGCGAACGGAACACAAAAGAACGGGTCAAAAACGGGTTAGAAACGCGAGCGGAACACAAAAAACGGATCAAAAACGCGAGCGGAACGTAAGGAACGAGTCAGAAACGAGTCCAAAACACGAGCGGAACACAAAGAACGAGTTAGAAACCAAAATGAACAATAAAACGAACAACAAACGGCCATCGGGAAAAACCGATGAAGCGAATAATCAACATAGTTTGGAGAGACGGCAGTTAGTGAACGAACTGCACGCGCCGGCGAGAAGAAATTTTCCCCGAAGACATGTCATAGTGCGGGGATACGATGATCTGTGGCAAGCCGACATTGTCGAGATGCGTCCGTACTCCCGTTTCAACAAAGGTTTCCACTACATACTCACCGTCATCGATGTGTTGAGCAAGTATGCGTGGGCCATACCACTCAAGGGTAAAGGAGGAAGCGAGACAGCTGACGCACTCGCTGAGATAATTCGAGATAGCAAGAGATGCCCGAAAAACATACAAACTGATATGGGGAAGGAATTTTATAATGCCCACGTGCAACGGCTTATACGGAAACATGACATTAATCACTATTCTACATATTCGGTATTGAAGGCGTCGGTCGTCGAGCGATTCAATCGCACGCTAAAGAACGATATGTGGAAGATGTTTACGTTGAATGGCACTTACAAGTGGATCGACATGCTACCGCGACTTGTATCGGATTACAACGCGCGCAAGCATCGAACGATCGGTATGCGACCCGCTGACGTTACCCCCGCGATCGCTGAAAGACTCTTGACTACTGTGTATAACCGCGTAAATATCGCGGGTCTGGCAAAATTCAAAGTAGGTGACCCGGTACGCGTTAGCAAGTATAAACAACTTTTCGAGAAGGGTTACACGCCAAATTGGACAACCGAGGTGTTTACGATAGTTAAAGTGCAGCAAACTAATCCCGTAAGCTATCTACTCGAGGACTATCGCAAGACATCTATCGCTGGAGCGTTTTACGAGCATGAGTTGCATCGCGCAAATTATCCGGATGTGTACCTCGTGGAGAAAGAACTGCGCAGGAGAGGTGACGAGGTTTACGTGAAATGGCTGGGATTTGACAACTCGCACAACTCTTGGATAAATAAGGATAATGTGATTTAATTTATCATACATAATGTTTTATTAATCAAATTTAAAAAATATATAGTGTACAACATATATAATATTTGAAATATACGATATGTATAACAAAAATATATACTCTTTATTACTACATCCTTTCCTTACACTATTTATATAAATGTGAAATATAAATATAATTATGACATACATATATTATATAATATAGTTTATTTACAACGGTATCTTACAATGTCCTCATGGTAAGGTGTCAGTCGAATCAGGTACGACATACCGCTTATCGTCGTACGGACTTAAAGCAATTTTTGTCTCGCGGATGGTATACACATTATGTAATTTAGATCTTATACACGACTGCTGTCGTGTCATTTCAATCTCATTATGCAGGCATTGTGTATAATCGTCGAATGTTATACTGCGCGCTACGACGTTACTTTTGACACCTTTTGCTTTTTTAGTGTCCTTTTTACCATCCACTCTTACCGCATACATTTTTGCTCTAAGTCCGACGAATTCTCCGAGTCATTATCGCACCGTTATTCTCGTCCTTCATCAAACCTGGCACCTTTTTATTCTCGAGCGGTATACCGTACGCGTTATCAATTGGATAATCGCTCGTATCAAATCTATCGATATCGCGTTTCAAATTTTCATAGACATCTTCGCACTCAATGTGATATATAAGACTGTCTGTGTCGGTGTACATTATTCGACATTTATCATGATATAGCGGTGACATGTACTCATGATGGAACTCGTACAAGCATGTTTTAGAAATGTCGAGTATGCACATACCGACATAGATTGGTTTGTACAATTTCACTTCAAGTTTGCGCAATTCTACTGCGATAAGATTTTCCGAAAATATGCTTCTACTATGAAAATTTGGTTTCGCGATCATTGCCTCCGCACTATATCTCCCCTCCCATTTTGTCAATAATTTTACATCTACATGATTTCGAACGTTTTCCATCGTTTTACCGAATACGGCGTTGTTCATCAATTTGTACAAATTTTTCTCGAAATCATTTTTCGCTAGTGTTCTAAATTTCGTATTTAGTTCGATGTAATCGCGGAGCCATGCGGATTGAGCGAATTATAATACGCGATATATCTTTACGATACGAAGCCCGTGACGTGTACATTGCTGCAGGTTACAGTAGTGTATGACGTAACGCTTCTTATCATACAGAGTCGCGAGAAGTTTATCTTGCCGCTTGCCGGGCGGTTTGTCACGTGTCGGGCAAAACGGTAGGTCAGCATGTGCGTTGTGTTTACTTTGCGGATACTCGAGGTCGACTTCGAGAATATAACCTGTAGGTGAATCCGGAGCGATCGCGCTAACATCAAAATTAGATGCGTCGTCGACCCATCGAAAATCAGCGTAAGGCAATGGTTGACACATTGCCCATCCGTATAAATTATTTACATCGTAATACATGAGATATGACGATGATTTCGATGAGTCATACGACTGCTGCATGTACTTGTTGTTGGCTCGCGCATATCTGCCTGAACATTGACTCAAACCGCCGCGTATACCTCGTTCAATAAACATAACCATGTCAATGTCTGTGAGCAGTTCGAAATTTATGTGTGTATGTTTTAGCATCGCGTCCCACGTATAACCAGGTAGAGTATAATAGTACGCAGGGTCGAGTCCATAACTCGCGATGCAGCTATCGCGAAAGTTTTCAAATATATCTGTCAACAACAAGACATCAGTTCTTAAGTACAGATCGCTGTATTCACCTAAGGTTTGAATGGAGAACTGCCGCCACACGTTTTCGGCGTGCGCGTATTCGCTCTCGGATACTGTGTCGCCGGTTAAAAAACTGTAAAACGATTCACGCGGTGATAGACGCGTATCCTGCAGCTTGTCCACGCAGTCAACGTACTCGTACGGAAAGACACCTTTTCGCGTCAATAATTTAAAATTGCTAGTAGATAATGCGGAAAAGTTGAAATGTAAAATTTTTAACTTATCATTATCGAGAAAGGATGCCAATTTGTCGAGACTAGCACTGAGAAATTTGTACGAATCGATGAATCTTAATTTTATACATGCTTTCCGATCTTTGTCACCGTCGTCGTCGTCGGTACTGTTGACAGTCTTTGTGAATGAAATATACTTTTCTTTAGTTATTGGAAGCACTTCTACGCGTCCTTCGTACGCGGTAGCTGTTTCTTTGATGATAAAATGTGCGTCGTAACCGGATAGATTGTGGAAAACTATTGGAATGACATAAGAGTCTTTGTAATTTAAATTGCAGTTTGAATGTGCAGGACCTCTGTACCGCCCGGTCAGATGACAATGATCGCGAACGCGTGTATCGTCCGGCGCAAACGGTTTCTCGCATATATGACATTGTGTGGCGCTGTTAAATGTTTCCAACTCGTCTCGCGTTAATTTTGCCATGTGGACATTGGTGGACAGAATACCCTTTACATGATGCGCTAATTCCTCCAGTTTGTTGGCAAACCATGTGATACAATCGGCGCCGCGATACGATTGGTACGCGGATAATGTTTCATCGTATGAACATTGCACGTAGTACCCGACACTAAATACCTCGTGATGTTAGTAGTATGACGCGTGTTCCAGTACCTTCCTCAGCACACACTCCAAGTCAGCATACACTATGAATGGAAGCCGCTCTTTCCTAGCGTAGTTGTTGAAGCTGAGCCATTTGTCTTTATCGCTCGGTAATCGGATGGTGCAGTCGTTCATTTCTCGACAATCCACAATGTGAGCCTCCAACTTTTCGCTCACATTAAAGAAATGTAAACATCTGTGAAAGAAAATTACAATTATATTTACAATTTTTATATATAAATATAATTCACAATAAATAACTAAATAAATATATACGTACCGATCGCAGATATATTTTCTACATTTGTGTTTGCTCAGTTGTGTGCTGACGAGGCGAGACAAATTCTTGATATATGCGAAATGTCCGACGTTGTCCTCCTCCACGTAGAGCAAATTCACATGCTTTTCTCTTTTTCGATCGGTGAGCCGTATCGGAAGAATTGATACTTGCTTCTTCCTCTCGATGCCGTAGACGTTGATGGATATGTCGTTTGCAAGTTCAAACTTTTTTATTTGGTTCAACGTCATCGGAAATTCAACGCCTTCGAGATTCAGCACCGTTGTATAGTGCGGATACGAAGATTCCCGTTCCATATTTCTTTCGGCGGGGTACAGAGCAGCGACCACTGACCACGCGAAACATGCATTGTCCGCTGATCGCCCGTTCACCACCGCTCTTTTGATTATTATTTCTCGCGGTAGTTTAATTTGACATCCCGCGCGCATTGGATGCACTTGTTGATGTTGACTGTAAGATCGAGGATTTGTGACAACGCCCAGCCACTATCACGTTCCTGAAACTCTTCGAGAGACGTCAATGTGGTTTCGATGACGTGCCGCTCGTACCACTCGCCTAAATCGGACGTGCTAAATAGTTCACAATTTCTAGTGTTAATACTTTTATTGGCCCGTTTATCACCTGTCACAAACTCGCCATTAAATATAGTATTCACTTTCACACAGTTGTGTTTTTGCAACACATTTTGCACTTGCTCCAGCACTGCATTACTAGCGTCTTTTAAAAATTGTCTCGGTTCGATATAGTCTGCGTTAATTACCGCACCGGTCAGTATACGATTTTCGAACGCCGTATCAATCTCGCGCCAAACGAGTCTTTGCGCGTTATTGTCACCACAACCACCACCATAGTATTCACCACCACTTGGTATAAATTGTCTCTGCAAGCGTATCTTAACACCCTCGAGTCGTGCGATTCTGGCCACCACAGATTGTCTATTTCCAATCGAGAGTCACGGACGCTTGACACGACTGCGTTCTTCGAGCTGTGTGATAAATTTTTCACAACGCAGCGCCCATGCAAAATATTCGCCCAATGTAGCGACTTGGTGGGACATCTCCAACAGGTCGCGTTCAATCTGCTCTGTGTTTTCCATATTGTACACTTTTTTAAATCAGTCTTCTACTTGCAATACTTTTTTTCGATCGACCAGTCTATGCGCTCTCAAATCACGTATGGTTTGACACGGCGGCAGTCCTCATTATATATTTCGTCCAACCCTTTGTTCTTCTCTTCACGTATGATCGATTGTTTAATTTCTCCAACACGTTGATAAGCGCAACCAATCCAAGATCCCTCGGATAATTCTTCGAATTAGCTACCGCAGTATTAAATATCTGTTTACAAATTCCAGCGGCCGAGTGTCAGCGCTCTTTGTAATATAATACATTGTTTTGTTTATACCCCCGAATAAAAAACAAAAACTCGATAAGCGGCACCCGAACTGCGATAAGCGCCCCGCATACGGGGTTGTACCGCCAAAGAAAAGGTAATCTTAGCAGCCCTAAGATAACAGATATCGTAGTATTCGCTATCTGTTTATACATTCCAGCAGCCGGATATCGGCACTCGTAATTCCGCGTATTGGGTGTGGTACCGCCAAAGCGACCTGCAGTATGCTGTTTTGTTTATACAAACGTGTCACGACACGTTCGTCGATAAGTGCAGATAAATCATTACATGTTTAACAATTCGCGCTGTCGGCGCTCCTTGTAACATAATACGCTGTTTTGTTTATATTGTTTATAAATTCTAGCTGTCGAGTTTCGGCGCTGGTATCTCTTCCTAGAAGAGACAATAAAGACTCGCCGCTTATGGAGGAGGTACCGCGGGGTAACCGCATAATGCAATACGCACATATCTTGTAACTTGATATGTTTATAAACATATCTTGAAACTTGAGCTGATAAGATAAGCTTTTCTTGGAATTTGAACTGATAAGATAAGCTTTTCTTGGAATTTGAACTGATAAGATAAATGCAATATGCACATATCTTGTAACTTGATATGTTTATAAACATATCTTGAGACTTGAGCTGATAAGATAAGCTTTTCTTGGAATTTGAACTGATAAGATAAGCTTTTCTTGGAATTTGTAATGATAAGCTCCCCCTCCCCGCGTGACGTCATCCCCCTCGCCACCGAATACCCCCCCGCCCCGCACCACCCCTCGGAGGACCCGAGTTAGAACCCCCACTATATTACTACTTTTATATAAAGAATTTCATAATGAATTTTTTAAATGAAAACCCTTACATTATTTTAAAAATACCTCAACGTCAGCTATGACAAAATGTAATAAAAATTCTCATTTAACAAATTCAACATGACCTTTATATAATTCAAGAAATCCATCCAAAGTCAAACTGTTATCATCATTAGATAGATCTTTTTAAGTCCTATAACTGCTTATTACATATTTTTTAATTATAATTAGTCGTTTCCGAAATATTTTAACGTTACCGGATTTTTGGAGGACTTTGTACTGGAGATATAACTTACTAATTTGTTCGGAATTATTTAAAGCATCACTTATTTTAGTCACTTTAGATGTATTTATAATATTAGTATTAGACAATTAATAAATTCAAAGATTCGATATTAAAGTGTTACTTCGTACTAACAACTCATATTGTAAATTATCGTTATTAAATTGAGAATTTTTTGACATTCGTGCTTGCGCACCATCTATATGTATAACATATTTGAAATTAATATTTGAACTGATTTATAATATTTGAACTTTATATTATAATCATAATTATAAACTTCAAATATGTTTCTTATAATTATAATCATAATGATTATTAATTTGTAATTGATTATAACAAAAATTCTTCAATATATTTTTTTGTATATAATTTCTTAAAAATATTTATATTAACAGAGATTATATAGAATTCTGAAAAAAAATAAATGCATGTGTACTTAAGAGTTATTTTGATAGTATTTTTCTTGAAATTATTTATTGTATTAAAACTTATTGTATTATCTTAAAACAATTATTGCCGCGCCACTTAATTAAATCATAGAAAATTATCTACTCTGAATAACGTCCTTGACGTAATTTATTATTTATGAAACATACATATAACATAAAACTTATACATGAAACAGATACATATAATATTATATAATATAACATGAAACGCTATATTTAAGTATAAAGTATTGAACCTTTTACTAATTGACAAATTAATTGCAACTTTCAATTTGCTAACCATAATTAATACTTCTTATTTTTCTTGTTCTATTTCTGTAAGAAAATATATAATATTATGTATTATTAAAGTATTCAGTATTGTTAACATAAAAATTATATGTTTAAGAACTTTATTTAAGAATTTTATTTAAAATTTAAAAATTTTATATTTGATAAGAAAGAATGAAAATAATAAAAAATTATAATATATAGCAATATTATATTCAAATAATAATAAAACTTGTAATATTTATTCATAATTATATATTATATTAATGTATATCTAAATTAATAAGAATGATTATAATTAAATAATTACGGATTTTGCATTAATATATTTAATAAATTATAAATTAATCAATTTTAATAAATTATAAATTAATTAATAAATTACAAATTAATTAAAGTTTAGTGTAATCGTTGTTACATTTATAATAATTAAATAGTAAGACAAAAAATTGATAATTAAAATATAAGTGAAAAATTATTAATTTAAATACTGATTAAAAGATTGAAAAGTTAATTTATTTCTATAAATATATAATTAATAATTTCATTTTCTATAAATTGTAATTAAAAGTTATTAAAAGTTATTGTTATTAAAAGTTATTAAAGTTATTAAAAGTTATTAAAGTTATTAAAAGTTATTAAAGTTATTGTTATTAAAAGTTATTGTGCTGTATAGTTAAAGTCGAGTATGTTTATTGTAATTTTATACCTTCTAACTTCCTTTTTTGGGGTGTGTTTATTCCTTTTAATAAAAATGGTATTGTCATTCGTCCTTCTAAGCGCTTGAGGTTTTTTAATTCGTTCACCATTAAATACGGCGGATCAGCTGCAAATACGTTCTTAATTATAAACGTTCTATATTTACCAATGATGTATAACTCGCACGCTCAGATTCATAACTACACTTACATGCATAATTACATGTGTATTAATATTTCATCTATTATTGATTTTCACAGATTAGCTGATATTAATTTTTACTCCACAGTTTACTGCACTTTTATTTTATCACTTCGGATATTACACTATATTGATTAATCAATATTAAAACAAGTTACTAATAGTAAATTATAATTGTTATACGCAAAATATTTAAAAAATTAAATATATCTTAAAAATATGTTAACAAAAATAAATATAATTGTATGCAATTGTGATTTGCTATTAATAATTTACTTGCCAATATTAAAATTGATCACACATAAGTTGAATGTACATAATGACCAAACGTAAAAAGAAATTAACAATAAATAAAATTAAATAAACGAAATATAATTACCTATACAATTACAATTAATATCAATTGTATTGTACAAAAACTAATAATAGATAATAGATCAATTTTCATGTAGTTATGAGCCTAATCCCGCAAATTATTGTATGGTATCATTATCAAACTTCAATCACTTTAACATTAAGATTAATATTTATAATATTTATATAAATATTTTATTTAATATTATAATATAAATATTTATAATATTTATATAAATATTTTATTTAATATTATAATATAAATATATAATATTAGTAGATGTATAGGGCCGGTTCTAACGCTGGTCCTCTGAGGGGGGGTGAGGGGCAGGGAGGTATCCGCGGGCGCGGGGGAATGACGTCACCGCGAGAGGGGATTTATGGACGCGAGAATGACGTCAGGAAAAGGGGGGGGGAATTAGAGGACGCTGGGAACGATGTCTGGGGGGGGGGTTCCTAAGGACGCGGGGAATGATGCCACGGGGGGGGGGGGTAAGACCGCGTTGGTTGACGAGGGGACCGTGGGGAAGAGGGAGGGGGAACCGTGAGCTGTATGACTGTGATGGATCTTGAGGGGTCCGTGGGGAGAGAGAAGGTGTAAGACCGCTAAACGAGATATGAATAAAGGAAAAGGAGATAAATAGATAATATAAATATATTTAAACTTTTAATTATTTAGTTTATGTATAAATTATGTTGATTACTTTAATTAATAATTGAGAATACGTTTAATATTATAGAGAGACAATTTAGGAAATTAATATTTGTGTGAGAGAGGTAACAGGAGGCGTCTACGAGAGATAACACGAGGTAGCGCGTTCTCGAGAGAGCGGCGTTCGCGTGAGAGCGGCGTGAGAGACCGATAGCGCGAGAGAGAAAGCGGCTTTAGCGTGAAAGAGAGAGAGAGAGAGGGATATAATGAGCGGCGGAATCAAGGGTAAAGGAGAAGAGAGACGTATTTTATTTTTTTTCTTTTTATTTATTTTCGGTTTTTTATTTTTACATTTTTTCTATTTTTATTTATTATTTTTTCATGTTTTTTTCTTCTATCTTAAAGAGCTAAGGTAAGGATATGAGATATTCAGCTTTAGCGCGAGAGAGAGCAGCTTTAGCGTGAGAGAGATATAACGAATGAGTGGCGTATTCAAGGGAAAAGGAGAAGAAAGATGTATTTTAATTTTTAATTTTTAATGTTTTTTCTTTCTCTTTTTTTTCGTTTTTTCTTTTTATCTTTTTTTCTTTTTCTTTTTAATGTTTTTTTATTTTATTTATCATTTTTTTCTATTTCATTTATTATTTTTTCTATTTTATTTATTATTTGTTCATGTTTTTTTCTTCTTCCTTTATCTTATAGAGCTAAGGTAAGGAGGTGAAATATTTAAGAAAATTAAACATTCATAATATTAAATAAACATTTATTCAATATGTGTATGTGTATCTTACAAATGTGTGTGTGTGTGTGTGTGTGTGGATGTGTGTGTGTTTCTTAAAAATAATATGAATATAAAAATTAAAATATGCAAAATATAAAATATAATATATAAAATATATAAAAATATAAAATATGATATACAATAAAAATGTAAAAATGTAATATAATGTATAAAAATAATATAATATATAAAAATAATATAATATATATATAAAAAAATTTAATATATAAATAATAATATAATAATATAATATATAAAAAATTTAATATATAAAAAATATATATATATAAAATATAATGGGGGTGTGGGCGGCATTGGCTTTGGCAGCGGGGGGAAGGGGGGGGGGCTTTCTGTAACAGAAAATCTCTTTAGTATTTTTAATTTATATATTATTAAATTTTTAAAAACTAAGAAGTACTTACAAGCATTATTATATAAAATTTGGACATATTGCATGACAAAATTTGATGCAGTGGTTATCTGCACTGGTTGCAATACTTTCCAAGTATCATACCAAAACATGCAGTTTCGTGTCTTCGCACCGGACGAGCTCTCAGTAATAAATCCACCATCCCGAAAAAACATGTTGTGCAAAACTTGAAATAGTCATGAGTCTCATAATAAAAATATATAATGCACATTTTCTTCAATTGATCCATGGAAACGATCTCAGCCCGTCCTAACTCTCGATGTGTTTCTTCTACACATTCGTCATCGCTATCACTGCCATAGTCCGAATCTTCTAATACTTCAATTATATTATTGTCCAGCTGTTCTTCTTCATCAGAGAGAGAATCGTCAATAAATATTACTACAACGTCTGACACATCCTCATCCGAATCATCAATAATCATAACTTCCACAACACTTGCAGAATTGTTTTAGTCAATATATTGCAGAATAATTTACATACAAGGTCCAACACACAGTTTACTTTGTGCAAATCTTCGCACGAACGTATACGACTGTATAATGTTGCATTCTTCTCTTGATTATATATTTTAATTCTACATCTCTTGTCTCCTTCTAACTGGAGTATCATCTACCTCATCATTTTTCAACATCTCAAGCAGGAGAAAGACTAAAGTTTTGCTGATTATGCACACATATATTACACTATTTTATATTCATAAAGAACGGGGAAGAAAGAAATTAAATTCACAATTTAAATCGGTAAAAATAATTTATTTGTTACAAGCATCGTGAAGAATATCATTTACAGCACAGGATAATAATTCACAATCTATAAGCGATTCGCTGTCGTACGCATCACTTTCACGTATAGCTTTTGCAGCATCGCATAAATCATTAATATTATTGCGTTGTAAAACATTTGCAAAATGTTTAAACTTTTGATTAACAATTTGTGTATTTTCACATAGCCAGAAATACATATGATCAATACAATTTTTAAAATCAAATAAATATAACATAGTTGATGGCTTCATATACAAAGAATTAACATCATGCAACGCAATTTTTACAATTTCCGAATCTGACATTTTAAACACTTCGATTGTTAGATCAAGAATCCGTAATGGAATTTGAGGTGATTGTAGAAGTCGTTCATTATCCATACGTTTCTACATCAATGATTTCCACGTTTCAATAGACAATACTATTTGATTGTCTCGATTGTCGCCAAGAGCTAATTCCACGCAAGATACAGCTCCGACGCTGATTCCTATATCCAAATATTTATACAATGTCGAGGTTAAGGCGTATATTTTTCCAAGTATACGAACCCCACGACGAGGCTCGAATGAAATGCTATATAAAATATTTTAATAAATTTTTAAATCCACCAATGTATGAAAAGTATGATATCTATAAAGTGAATGTAATTTTTGTAATTTACTTTTTGTAAAAAACTACAGAAGAAGTTTTATATTTATATCTAATAAAGTAAGAGAAATTTATAATATTTATAATATTTTTAAAAAATTAAATATTTCTTTTGTTATCAACATGAATACTTTGCAAGCAATCCATGATTAATACTTTCAGTTAAAATTAATTATATTATTTTAAAAAAATTTAAATCAATCGCGAATGATTTTCGATTTTTAAAAAATATATTTAAACATATAAAAATAGGACAATTTTTGAGAAAAGCAAAACTGTAGTAGATAATTAAACTTATACCAAACACGATAAATAACTAATCCTCATTTTTCTTTTATAGATGCGTTAAAATGTAATGAAATATATATTAACTCAGAATATACATGCGTAAAGTTGAATCACTAAGCATTTTCTCTCATGTAATGCAATAATAATAAAACGAAAAACAAGAAAACGAAAATTTTCTTGCCAATCTATTAGCAATCTACACAGTTGTTAAATTCATCGTTTATTAAACTTATACCAAACACGATAAATAACTAATCCTCATTTTTCTTTTATAGATGCGTTAAAATTTAAAATGTAATGAAATATATATTAACTCAGAATATACATGCGTAAAGCTGAATCACTAAGCTTTTCTCTCATGTAATGCAATAATAATAAAACAAAAAACAAACAAAAAAACGAAAACTTTCTGGCCAATCTATTAGCAATCTACACAGTTGTTAAATTCTTCGTTCAAACAATCCTGG